>CAEFZX010009522.1:0-47761 GCA_903066825.1 Alfaro cultratus | reverse complement strand
ATGTTTTCATACCTTGTCATACGGCACTACACTATCTGATGATTTTCATCAGCAGAGATTCTTTCTCTTTCCCATATTGCTTGAAACCTGTGGCCTGCTTAATAATGTGGAACATCCTTCTTAAGTAGATTTCCTTTAATTGAGCTCAAACTAATCAACCAGCTCTCTGAAATTAATTATAGTGATTCAAAGAGCCCTGACACACAATACCATCTATGAAGTTAATAGCACAACAAAAATTTAATCTTTATGACACTTAAATCCAATTTGCATAATAGTTTGGAACACAGTGTATACTTTTTCACATGTACGGCAGATGTAACTCATTTCAATCCTTCCCTTTGCACTTTTTTTTGATAACTTTTTCTGGTGCAAAAAGAAATGTTCTTCTGAAACTGATCTCGTTTTACCACCCATCCCATTTTTCAAACTGCCGCCTTTGGTTTCCCTCTCTTTATTTTCAATTTGCATGAATCCAACTTTTCTTATTTTATGTCTACATCTTCTATTTTATATATCTCAACTCAGGGCCTTACAATTGAATTGTTGCATAATAAGATGAGAAAAAGTATTGAAGCCGTTTCTTTATACCACTTAGACACTTTAACTGGCTTTCAGCATGACTGCTGTCTATATTTCCAATAATTCCACTGACTTGCTGCATGCCCAAAGTCCTCTTCACACTTTGATGAAGAGTTCATATTTCCCAACATTTGATAATGCCGATGATTTGGGCGAAAAATATTCTGTGAACTTATGAGACAAAAGTGGAACTTTTTGGGAGGTGTGCTTCCCAAAAAGCACACCTCATACAAGTTTGCTTGTATGAGGCTACAAGCTAACTTGTAGCCTCATAGCTATAAGTTTGCTCCATCAAGCTTTGTTTATGATCCAAAGCACACCAACAAATCCAGCTCTTAACAGTTTGAAAACAATGAAGGCTTTGGAGCAGGCTAGTCACAGTCCAGACTTAAATCCAACTGAGATGCCATGGTATGACCCCAAACATCCTCAATGTCCTCCAATGATCCTGAATTAAAACAATTTGCAAAGCCGAGCGTTCCAGCATTCCTCCGCCGTGATGTAAGATACCTGGCGTGAGGTCTCACTCCAGGTATCACTTACTCATGATACCTGCCGGTTGTTGCTGTTAATTATACTTAATCTGAAGTAGATATATTTAATAATAGGCTTTTTTTCAAGCTAGAACTAGTCGGATTGTGCTGTACAAGACATTTTCTAAATGGTTTGTAGCCTGCAGGCAACAGCAGCGCTGGGAGCTGGTGGGTTGGACGTGGATACGTTGTATATATTTGGTGTTTTCTGTTTCTTGGTGCCTAAAAAAAGCCGGCTCAGGTATTTGCCCTCCTTTTCACAGATCTAGCAGAGTCTACGTGTCTGTTGCCACAGGCTGTGTCAACAAGTCTGTGATTAACAATCCGAGGAGGAGAAATGACTGTTTACCTGTTGGCGAGGATCAGCAAAACTGACAGAAAGACATCAGGGGAAAAACTGATCAAGATGTTGTGTGTATTGTCGTATCTTAACCTGTGTGACGTTCTGTCGTCCAACAGCGATAACACCGAGGACAAAGAGACGGAGGTCAGGGAGTCCAGTGGTAAGCAGCGTCAGAGTTCCGTTCCGTCCGTGTGCCACGCACCGGCCGGGTTCCAGGAGCCCGGTCCAGAACCGATTAACGCAGAGCTGCTGGCCTTTCTGTGCTGCAGGGACCCTGTGTGCAGACAGGACTCCGGCACAGACCGCGCGCACCTCTCTGCTCATCGTCAATTCAGACTTCAGGGAGCTCGGACGCGGCCTCCAGCACGCGACCTCCGACCCCCAGCTCAGGAGCATGCTGCAGTGGGCGGCGGCCTCCGTGGTCGACGTCCCTCAGATCCAGCTGAATGTGGACAGAGAGCTGCAGCAGGTGATTCAGTAAAACGAGTCATACTTTGTGAAACTGGTGATACTGACTGCAGATGGTTATCATCAGTGGTTACATAAAGATTTAGTTTAAATCATTTTACATTTAGTTCAGTGTTTCTTTCAGTTCATTCTCAACAGTTCCGTTCAGTCTAACAACTGAGTCTGGTTTGTTCCTCTAATAATCCGGATGCAGTTACAGGAACACGAACGCAACACCAAACCAATGATGGTCATTATTTCAGTGACAGACGGAGAAGAAATGAAAACAAACAAAAGTTGTGATTATTATGGAAGTATGCAGAAACTTTTAATTTATGTAGGCTTTTAGTGAACTGAACAAATACTTTTGTTCAGTTCAACTCTGAAGCATTTTTAAATTTGAGCTTTTGTTTTATGGTAAAAACAAACATGCTAAAAGCAGGACTTGTACACTTGTGTGTCAAAATATTATTTTCATCTATATATGTAATGACTGTGTGATCAGTAGCCCCATGGCAATGTTTTTATTTCTAATCTGTTGAAATGCTGAAGGTGTACTTAGTTTCTCCCATTGTGCTATGATTTATGATTTGGTGAAGAAAAAAAAAAACTGTCATAATTTTTTTTAAAAAGGTGAAAAATAATAGAGCCTGGCCCAGGCTGACAGGGCCCCGATTTTTATTAGTTTTTTTTAGGATGGGGGACCCCAATGATTTAAAAAATATATATATATTTAAAGATTTGTGTTTTGCATACCTTATTTTACATTATATAACATATAAATCTCACTACCTAATATTAGAGAAGTTCTATTCATATTTTGGGAGTTTTATGAATATAAACAGTATTCAAGCATTTGCAAAATGATGAGGTTTTATTAGACTTTGCTTGGGAAAATCATGGAGCCATTGGCCAGTGGATGTATTAAATCTACCATGCATCAGTTCATGTACACAACTACATATTAATGTTCTGTAAATTCCCTTAGTAGAAGTATTTTTCAGTAACTCATAGGGCACCAAAACTAGCTCCAGCCCACATCCGTGTAAATCCGGCCCTGACAACCGCAACTATTTCCCATGACTGCATGCAAATGGTTTTTGGTGATCGTCCTCTCATTCCTTGATAATTTTCTGTCATCCTGTGTATCTGACCCCTTCTTCCAGCAGGAAGCCATTAACCAGTGTCTGTGTCTGCCCCTTCAGCTGCCCGCTGTGGTGCAGAAGCTCCAGGAGAGAAAGTGGAAGGTGGCAGATCTGCTGCACATGCTGCTGCGCTACCAAGAGGAGAGCCTCTGCCACGCGCTGCCGCCGCCGCCGCCGCCGCCGGGGGGAACCAGAGACCCCCAGCACCCCCCGCTCTTCCAGTGGCTCCTGGAACACGCTTAAAACCTCCTGATTTTTTTTGTTGTTTTTTAATCATTTCAAGAAAGGCCTTTTAGGATCTCGTTAGCCACCAGAGGGCGCCACAGAAACCATGTTATCGGTTCCATTCCCTCCCATGTGGGCAGCATGTTACAAAGAGCTCCTTGAGCTGCATTTGTGTTTTTTCTCTCCACCTTCCTGTTGTGTTGCTGCAGATTTTTTCTCATATCCTCAGGTCGGATGAGAGGAGCCGTCTCCCTTTCTACATCTCTTGTTGCCTCCACCCCCACCCACGCTGCCAAGCCTCCCTCTGTTCTGGAGCTGAGGAGTCAGAGACACACCCCGTGTGTTTCCAGACAGACACGGATGGAGCTGGGAGAGAGAAAATGCTTTTTTTTTTTTTTTGGTTTTGTTTAGTTTTTTTCTGACAGGGAATCCCCACAGCTGCTCAGCAGATGATGTCATCACATCCACTGCTCACCTCCGTGGTGTTTCCACATGTTCAGAGACCAACCGTGCACCCAAACACACACACACACACCACACCCTTTTATTATCAGATTCAATTCAAAAGAGTAGTATTATCCCACCGTTTAGTTGATCGTCTGAAACTTCCTGTCTTTCAGTTCGCTTCGGTGAAGTTTCTGTGAACAACTGAGGCTCTTCATCGTAATTCATCAATGTGCTGCCAAACGTTCAGAAATATAAGCTGTCTGTGAAGGTGTGAGAAACCTTTTTCTGCTACTGTCACCTTGTGTTGATATAAGAAGCCATAATCGTGGCTTTAGAGAGATAAATATTTTTTAAAAAATGCCTCATGAAGGAGTATTGTTGTTCACTGCAAAAATACAAAATCTTCCCAAGTATTTTTGGTCTGGGTTCTAGTGCAAATGCCTTAGAACACTGGAAGTAAGACAAATCTAACTTACAAGTAACTTTTCAGCAAGATATAGGAGCTTGTTTTAAGTCAATAATGCCTTAATATTTATTTTTAAAAAGTACAAGTTCCACTACCAGATTATTTCACTAACAAGGGGTCTTGTTTTAAAGGGGACCAATAATGCAAAATTCACATTTTGCACATTTTTGTACATCTATTTGGGTTTCTTTTACTTTACTAAAAACAACCAAAGTGCTTAAAAAAAACACACCCAGCCCTTTTTTTGTCAATAAATTAAAGTCTTTTGGCGTCTGGAAAATGAGCCATTTCAAAAACCTTTGAAATGTTACCTAGCAACCCAAACAAAGTCCAGCCCTTCAGTGAAACATACGTTTCAATCAATATTAAGGAATTATTTACATAAACTCTTACATTTTACTGACAAGTTCAATCCAAGTTACTTTTGCTTCATTTTAAGTCCATTAAGATATTTGAACTAGAAACTAGATGAAAAATACTTGGTCAGATTTTGTGGGTTTTTTGTATTGAATTGAATCTGTTTGCTTCATTATATCGTCCTCAGTTGTCAAACTTAGTAAGAAACCCCAGATTGCATGATGTTTACTAAAGTTAAGAGTAATTTAATATAAACAAAAATCATATATATATATATATTTTTTTTTTTTTACATAAAAGTATCTAATCGAACATGACGTGCTGCTTAAACTGTCTCACTGGTGGGAAGCTGCCAGACGCAGTTAGAAATGACTGAGGTCCAGTCAGTAGCTGAATGGGTCGGTAGTCGTGTGTGTGTGTGTGGGGGGGGGGGTGACGCAGACGGTAATTAAAGATGCAGGAGATGTCTGAATGTGTACACACACACACACACACACACACAGTCTCTGTCACCTTCAGGAGTGTGAAGGCCACAAACACACCCTCGTTGGTCACCGTTGCGATTCCTCTGCCGCTTCACGGTCCAAACCCGCCGTCCTGAACACTCAAAGGACGTTTGTATTTAATGTATTGCTTTGACACGAGGGGCCGAGGCGTGACGTCCCGCTGTGGGGTCCTGTGTTTAAAATAACACACCAGGATCTCACACCCGTCATTATTATTCTGAAGTCCAGTGTTGGCGGTTCTGTTCGCCTCCGTGGCTCAATCTCTTCTTCTTTCTGCCTGCTTCACCTGAGCGCCATTGCTGTCAGCAGCTGCGTTCCAGTTTTAAATTGGCGCAAAACTATGTCGATATTCCGTTAATGTCGACAGAACACAATTTTGCAGAATTTGCAGTGTTTTCATTATATGAGAAACGTGACTCAGTCCAGGAAGCGGCTGCTTCATGTTTTGAACCGAATATTCCCTCCCTCACAACCCGTCTGACCACTCTCAGATAAAGGCCGTGAAACTTTTTGGTTTTTTTTAAATCACATACTTTTTACACGTGATAAGTCTGATCATCCTCCTTCCACTTCCTTCCGGTTGTAACATCCGGTTTTTGATCGCATAACTCCTGTGACGCGAAAATGTTTTTTTTTTGTTGTTTTTTTTCCCCATTGCAGTGTGTTACAAAACACGCTAATTTTGTTACAACCGAAAAACCACCTCATCCTCGCACAAAAACTTTTTATTTTTATTTTTTTTATTTCAAAATTGGCATTTCCATTATTCAAATTTATGTTCGTAATTCCAATTTGCATAACTGAGTTGTCAGTGAAAACGCAGCTCATGTTTCACTTCCCAGTGTGGCGCCATGTTCCTGCTTCAGCGTTCTGCTGCCAAATTCTTCCGTAATCCTGACGGTGTTTTGAAGAAATATTCCGAAAAGTATCCAAATAGACATCCTAACAGGAATGAAGCAATTTTGAAGTATTCCCCTGAGAAGTGTGAGAGTTTGTTGGTTTACAATAAAAAGAATGTATCAGGAGACACAGATGTTTCCAGCTGTTTATTTGGGACCTGGCCAGGTTTTATCCTTCACCTTTCAGAATTGATTTGAACCATTTCCATTCCTTCTCATTCCCCACATGACCTCTATGACTTTGTTGTCGCTCTTTGTGAAAGCTGAATGTGTTATGAACCTGCCAAGACTCCATTTAGAGGCTGATTTACTGTAAATCTGTTTTGCTCCAGTTGTTTTTAGTGTTTTCTGCTCCTCGCATCGTAGAGAAACAAAAAGAAAGAAAATGACCTCACCTCATCACCTGTCGCTTCCTTCTGAACATCCCTGCCAAATGAAGATATTTAATAGTTTATGTTAAATTATATGACAGTGAATTTGTTCTCCTTAGTGACATTGCTGACTAGTCTAAGCTTGAACTCTAACTTTGTTAATGTTAAAGCTTGTTGTGAGAATAAAGCTTTTTATGTGCTAAAAGGCTTTGGCTCCTTTTAATGTGTCTGTGTTGAACATTGATTTGGTGTGTGTGTTGGACCAATCAGCAGGGGTGTATGATACTGTACAGTTTAGTATCGCTGATACAGCAGTATCGTTATTGGTACCGATACCGATACCTTTTGTTCAGGTTTGACATATTGTCAAACTTCTGTCCTTTACGTAATTATTTTGCTCAAACCAGAATTTGGACAAAGTTTATAGGTGGCTACAAAACACTGTAATAACACGAGGAACAACAAAAAAAACAAAACTCCAAAGTGCAAAAACATCATTTGAGAGCAAATAAAACGCAAATCCTTTCATGGTGGCGTTGAGATAATGATACTGACTGATATTGATATCAGTAGTTTGGACTCCTCTGCCCACCTCTACCAATCAGAAACTTGTGTTCAATTCTTGATCACAAAGTCTGATAAAAAATGTTGACTGAATTGATTTGATTTGTGTATTAATTTTAAGTTAAAAGATGTAAGAATGTGGTTTTGTCTCATGTTGGAAATATTCTTTATATTAGGAGCAAAGTCAGTTTTGCTGTATTCTTGCTCTGATCAGATGGAACTTGACAATAATGCCCTTTGGACGCATGATCAGCCGATGAGCTGTATTGATCTAACTAGCATGTTAGCTTCCACCACTCTTCACACCATGTTTCTAGCAAGCTCACATGCTTCAGGCGGTGATACCAACATTAACAGATCTCTTTAATTATTTGTTTTACATGGTGAAGCTCAAATATCCAAATTAATCACAAAGTTGTCATGTGAATTCCACTCAGTGGACACATTTTGACTTCTTTCAAGTAACTTTTTTTAAATGCGAGCTCTCCCTCATCCCCATTTACCCCTCAGTTTTATAAGCTGCAGACTTACTGGAAGACGCCGCGGCCTGCAGTTTGAACACCAGCCAAAGTAATGATTAACTCCAGCCGTCTTCTTGCCGTAAACAGACGAGAGACCACATCAAACCGGTCTTGGTGCAAGTTCCCTTCACCAATTAATCTCAACAACACCTTGATGACAGGAGAGTCGAAGCGTTGACTTCCAGCAGATAACAGGCCCTTTTGTTGAGCACAGAGATTACATCAGGGACAATAAAGGCTTTCACTGCAAAGCAGGTTCCTCCTCCTCAGAGGAAACCCAAAGGACTGTTTATAAAAGATGGTTTCGATAACAACGCTTTGTCTCTTCCTTCTCCCTCCACACAAGCAGAAAAGCAACTGAGTGTTCGCCCCATCACATGTAGTTAGACGACGGTTGCCATGGCGGACAGTCAGCGTCTAGGTGTTTGCAGTGGATGAATGGAGGTGACTGTCCTCCAGGTTGGAGGTGGGAGGCTGCAGGAAGGCTAATTGCAGGCTGCACGGTGATACAGGAGGTGAGGAATGTGTCTGAAGAGCCCGTCTTTGATGCTCCGAGTCGCAGGAAACCTGCTGACGGGGCCTCTTCAAGCAGCCGTGCTGCTCACCGATATGCTTCAGCGTGGGAGTCCTGACTGAGTGAAGTCATTCCCAGCAAGCTTTAAATTAAATCTGTGCCCACTCTTTCCCTCCAGGAGAGAGAGAGAAAGGCGTGGGCAGGCTCTGGCTCCCAGAGCAGCGACCCCGAAGGGAAAAGGAAGATTTTGTTCAAAGTGTTAATCATGCATTATAGATTTATTCCACACGCACTGACGTTGTTGCTTACCGGTAATGAAAACGTGACAGACATCTAAGATCAGAAAGATCAGAATCTCTTGTCAAAAATATAAAAACACTTTTGAGAAACATGGGCAACATATTTAATACTGACTAAAAGTTAATTCCAAAAAGTACTTTTGAACCTTCAAACGAGCCTAATAATAACACACCATAATTTGTTGGACATGACTGTATTTGATTTTCTCTCTCTTTTGATGTTTTATAGTTTAATATTGATATATCAACTTTTTTTTCAGTCTTAATTTTTTTTTTTGTGGCTTTATCTTTGTCTTGCAGACTATATGATAAGTGCTCTATAAATACCAATCCAGCCATCATTCACTCAGTTTGATTTATTTTATTTGATATATTTTGTGTTTTTACATTCAGGTTTTCATGCCATGGACAAAAACAGCATATAAAGCCCAAGCTGATCGGCACATTTATAATTGTTTTGAAATAACAAAGGCGTTTCCTTCTTGGGAAGGCAGATAGGGACCCCGGAGTTTCCTGGTTGGATTCCTGTTCCTTCCTGGGGGTTAGTCCGGGGTGGAGACCTGACAGGAAGTTCACCTGGCGTAAGTAAGACATCTGCCAAGTCTGTGTGTATGCAGCTGTGGGGTGGAGGAAACTGCTGTGGCAACTCCTGTGGTGGCGGGAGGTGCAGAAAGAACAGCAGAAAGGAGTTTGGTTCTGAATGAACTGATACAGTATCTCACAGATCTTTAACTTTGAAAACAAAAATCCGGTTTTATTTACTTATGTTCTATCTGGTTTTTGTTTAACAAATGGTGGGGCGTGCCGTGGTGGCGTAGCGGTTGGCGCGACCCACATTTGGAGGCCCTGAGTCCTCGACGCGGCCGTCGCGGGCTCGACTCCCGGACCCGACGACACCCGCCGCATGTCCTCCGCCAGCCCACCGCCGTGGATAAATGCGAGCCACCAGCGCCGCAAAAAAACTCTTCGGAGGAAAAAAAAAACAAATGGTATGGCAAAAATTATTTATACCCTTTTTGAATAACTAATAGAAGATAATTTAGCATTGTTATTACAGCACTGTTATTTCCTTTCCACATTAAAGGAAGGCTTTAATTCACACAGAGAATGAAGAAAGTTGGGAAGTGTAAAACAGACATGACGCTAAGAAGCAACAACACAAAGCAGGAAACTCTAGATGTTCACAAAACACTGCTATTGACTGTAAATTTTAAGCGAAAGCAATCCAGCACAATGAAAAGAAATGGACTGCGATCAAACTAGTAACAGCAAGTTTGAAAAAGTTAGTGAAAGTCAGAATCAATAGGCCAATTTTTATTCCATACATGCAAATTCATAAGGGATGCAGCGCGGTCCAATGCAAAGCACAACATGAAGACAGTTCTGTCAGATTTGTTCAGTCTCTTAAAAAACACGCAGGTATAGACAGCAGATGGACGTTCTCAGAAAAACAGAATGTCAGAAAGGCCAAACGTCATCTGCATGTTTCTTTACAAACCCAAACATTTACTGTAGAAACTGAAGAATGCTTGAACTTTTACAGTAGCTTTTCAGTGACTCACTGAGCTGTTATTTATTTTTGTAATCAGTCTAGCTGTTTCCCATCCCTGCTGCATGAACCAGCTTGTGGGACCCATGAAGGGGTATTCCAGTCCAGAACCGATGGATTACATATTCTTTGTTCCTCTGAATTTTCCGCTTCAGCCTCAGAAACACGTTTGATGTCACACAGGTTTTGGATTGGATTAAGGTCGGGGGATCAGGTTGATTGCTCCACAACTCGTCACTCATTCCACTTCCTCCTCAGCACCAGGCAACACGGCCTCTGCTTGAATTCAGATGTGTTCAAACCGATACGTGATCGTAATATTGAACCCTAAGACCAAAGTATGCTGAACATTTTCATAGAAAGAATCCTAAATCACTAGCTGCATTTCCATTGACTTTAAAACTGAGCAAACTGGAAGAGTGAAAATAAATTTAATGGAAACACACCAATTTTGAAAAAAACTCATGTTTTTCGCTAAAAAAATTTTTGCGCTAGAATGAGGTAGTTCTTCAGCCATATCGAAATTTATATATTTCACAAAACTGCAATGGAAACAATTTTTCTGCTTCACATGAGTCATGTGATCAGAAACCAGATGTTACTGGCTGAAGAGGACAGGAAGTGGTCAGAGGATGATGGCGCTGCATGTTTTTTAATGACTTATCGAGCCAACAAACTTATTCACGTGTGATTTTAATTACATTTCTTATTTGACGGAAACATTGTGAAACTGTGTTTTTTGACATTAGCGGAATATCAACAAAGGTTTGTGCACATTGGTAGTAGAAACAGCTTGTAACATTCTGCATTAATCGCTCGAGATCTTGTCATTTTCTCTTGTCATTATTGGGGGTGACATTTTCTTGTCGGGGTGTGTGGGGGCTTCTTGCTGACAGTTGGGTTTCACATAGATGTCTTATAATTGTTAGAGTCCTTACAGGTAACTATGGGCTGGTGCTGATCATCTGCTGAGCGTTTGACATTTTTACTGCTCTTAGATCCATCCAAAAGGTGGTTTTCCTTTTCCCCGGATTTTCCAGCTACATTCCAGCTGTCTAGTCAAAGCAAACTGTTCTCCTTGGGGTATTAAAAATGTATTTGCTGCCTTTCATCTTTAAATACGGGCCACCCGTTTGACTCCTGTTCCCAGAATGAATGATGTCACTGAGGGAACTCCATGCTGATGAACAAGTTATGCACAGAATCAGCACTCCTACACATACTAGGGAATTTTTTGCAATGTAGAAATATCATCAACAAGAACTGATCTGATCAGAGATGTTGGGCTGCTGTGGTTTTCAACTCATATCAGTATAAATAAAGGAGTGAAGTCATCTGAAACACATAGGTCAGGTGTAGTTTTTAATTGAATATTTCCTAAATTGGTACAGACGTTCCCAGGGGCTAGCTTGTTAGAAAAAACCCCCCACAAAACTGTTAGCCACTGAAAAATTCAAGATGGACTCCATGTTCGTCAAATAAAATGTATTTTTGCACTAAATTTGCTAATTTTGTAGTGGAGAATAAATGTTGCACTAAAACCTATTGCCCTATTTCTATTACCAGTGGTGGACACACTAAACCAAAAAGTTTGGTTCATGATTGACAGCTCTGCTAATGGCACACTGCTGAACACATCAAAAATTAGTGCAAGTTAATGCTAAACTGGAGAGCAATTTTTTAAAATAGCTGTGGCTAACTCTAAACTGCTAAACAAATGGAAAAAAAAGCTGGCAGAAGCTAACACTAACTATTAAGATGACTGCAAAATCATCTTCATCTCCTTCCAGTTGATGACTGGTGTGAGACTCTCTAACAGCTAAGTACTCAGTTTCAGATTTGGCATCTGATGTTTCTACATATTCTCACTTTAAAGTTGTACAAACAGGATCACCACAGTCGAAAACATGGGATGTGACATAAACTTCTTCCAAGTCATGAAAATGTGTAAGATTATAAAGCAAAAGCTGGTATAAACGGCTCAAAAACAGCGTCCATCTTGAAAAATGGCCGTCATCTTGAAATTTAAGTGGCCAGTGGGAAATATGAAAAACATATGACCTCAGTGGTGAGCATGCATATTTTTATGCTTGTACCCACACATTTCTACAGCTATAATCTGCACTAGCGGCAAAACTAATGGAAAGTAAGTAACTATGAAAACAGAACACACCTCAAAGTAACCAATAACAGAACATTACCAGATTACTCCAGCACAGATCTAACCATAGTTTTCAACATGGGTCATCTTTTATTTGCAATTGGGATTATTAATATTATCATATTGTTTAAATTCGCCCTCCGGATCTTTCTTCTCCAAGTAAAAATTCTATGAGTTTAGACATCCTAATGTGAGTAAACATACCAATGATTATGTGGTTGAGAGGCACAGACCAAATCTAATGCGAAGTGCGTCAGCTGATGCTTTACGCGGCCACAGCACAGTGAGTAGCCAGGATGGAGCTAGGTAACACTCTTACTGAGACATGACCACCAAAACCCCAATCGAAGAGTTCAGCAAGCGTCACAGGAGGGCGACCACAGGAATGTTGCTCTGCTTTCCTAGAAAACTCTTTGTATTGATCTTTTCTGACAGACGTAGAAACAAGAAGAAGGATTTTGTTGTTGGCCTCAGTGACGGACGGCAATAACCGTACAGACAGTAAGTCTGTCTATATGCCGAGTCAGTCAGCGTATGGAGAGAGATGGCCGGGCCCCGGAACAGATCAACCTCTGCTCCCAGATGGAGTGGGCTGATGTCTCTGCTGCTGACATCAGATCAGTCTGGGACCTGGCACGTATCCCCCCACTGAGATCCACTGACATCACTTCCCTCCCAAACAGCAACAAATGGATGGGTTGTTGGGAGAGTCCAATGAATGAGAAAAAAAAAGGAAAGGAGGCAGTTTGAGTCAAGCACTTGGAATCCATGATATACTGTAGTGGGCTTTGTGTTAGAAAGGGGAAAACCAGCTACATCATCCCTGTAAGTCTTTTGTTTACCCCAGACATCAGGACAACTCCTTTTTTATCCATTAGCTCTTTCTTTCATCTCAATGGACTAATAGGTGTGAACGTCTAATGAGGGGCTGAACTGCATCACCGAGGTTATTCTGAGATCATGCTGGGTGACCTATTGTACCACAGCATGTGGAACAAAGAGGCTCCTCACGCTGGAGCTTAGTCACAGCAAACTTTCTTTGGGATCTTTAGATGATCAAACGTTTTTTTTTTTTTTGCAGTACGGACATCCTACAGGATTTCCTGCCAGGATGCATGAAAAGGCAGGCGTGCTAAAGTCGTTTCCACGAGGGAACGTGTAACAAATTAAAAATACTTTTGTTCTATTCCTTTATCCCAAACTAGATGCTTTGTTGCCTTGAGTGCTTGTGGTGACGACTGCAGCATATTCACCGTACAACAATGTATTCCTACTATTGAGCGGAGGACTGCACACCACTTGCATTAACTTAGCTACTATTCTCTGTTTCAGCTGCAGTTATGGTGAGTGCCAAAAACCATTCAGCGCCCAGAAGAATCACACCAAAATAACTCAGCACAGCCATTAACTCAGCACAGATGTTAACCACTAACATGGTTTAGATGTTAGTGGTTAACATCTAAACCACTGGCAACAAAAGAGCGTGAACCCATAAGTGGAAATGTCCAAATTGTGCCCTAAGAGTCAATATTGCGTGTGGCCAGTATTATTTAACTGCTTTAACTCTCTTAGGCGTGGAGTTCACTAGAGCCTCACAGGTTGCCACTGGAAACCTCTTCTCTGTCTTGAGGAGCAGGTGGATGTTAGAGACCGCGCGCTCCTCCACTTTCTGTTTGAGAATGCCCCACAGATGCTGAATCAGGTTTAGATCTGGAGACGCAAACCCTGAGTAAGAAGCCAGCACCTTCACCCTGAGTCTCTTTAGCAAGGCAGCAGTCGTCTTGGTGGTGTGTCTGCTGTCGTTATCATGTTGGAATATCTTCCCTTCCATACTGAAGGGATAAGCTCATGCTCTGCTTCAGGATGTCATACTACATGTTGAGTTTTATTGATCTCTCGATGAACTGTAGCTCCCCTCAGCCAACAGCAACATAACACTCCCCCATCCTCTAGACAAGACACATGTCTTTGTACTCCACCTGGTTGCTGCCACCTTCTTGACACCATGTGACTCAAATATGTTTGTCTTGGTCTCTCTAACCGCAGGACATGGTTGCCAGTGATACTGTTCTGTGTCCTGTTTGTCTTTAGCAAACTGTTTATGATATGCATACAAAGTATGAAGGATTGCTCTAAGGTTAATGGCACAACGCCATGCTATATGCTCATCCAGGAGGACCGAATGCTGCAAGTCAATGACTCGATGCGATCCACTGGATTTCTTAGAAAAGATCAACTGAACTGAATTGAATCCAGCAATGACTTTCAGCTAGGCATGAGAGATTAATTCACCTTTAGGGATCCACCTGCTGTTCAGCAGGTGGATCCCTCTAGGAACCACCTAGAGTTGGTGTTTCCTACCAACTCTAGGAACCACCTTGCTCAGTCCAAAACCTTAGCGTAGGTGTGTCTGACTGTGGTGTGTGGCAGGAGAAGTTGTGAACAATAGAAACAAAAGACCTTAACTGAACAATTAGAACAGGTTCTGTTATGTGTGGTAACAACACTTTATCTTCCTTTGAGTTCAAAGGAACGTTTTCATACCTGAATGAGTCACAGGTCCTTCACTACAGCGCCGCTATGCTTAGAAGCAACATGAGAAGGATGTACATATCAGTCCCTTACCTGGAATATTTATGGCTTCTATTACCATAAATAAAAAGCTGCTCCCTGGGGAAGAAACTGATGCTGTTATGTTTTTACAGATGTCATGGCAAAAGAGGCTGTGGTGGTCAAGCCTTGACTTTGTTGACTTTGAGAGAAAAGCTGTGACTTAACGGCAGATCCCACAGAGTGACCAGCGGGGAGGAGAGCGCTGCCCGTAATGTTTCCAGGCCCATTGTCTGCCTGTTTCCACGAGTGACCACGCAGCCACGCCGGTGCTGCTGGGGTGTGCGTGAAAGCCGGACAATAACTCGCAGCTCTCCAACTCCCAGGGCAACCCAAACCCCTTTGCACTGTGAAAACTATCAGCGTGGGAAAGAAGGGATGGACAGCCCCAAACGAAAAAGAGGAGAGCGGCGGTTTGTGTCAAAGGAAGTCGTCGGCCCGTCCTAAGGTTACAAGCGTTTCTCTGAAAAGATCGGGAGGAGAGGTTGCCGGTGTTTCCCAAAGCAACTGCTCTGTTTTGACTCTACGGGGATTGAAAACAGCAATCGGAGCTCGGTGTGGACTTGGTAACCTGGTAAATAATATTGGATGTTATCTGTGAGCCCAAGTAGAGATCCTGCCTGACTCACAAGAACAACAGACGTAAGGAAGACGTGGGGAGGCTTCAGTAATGGGTTGCCTCATCCTGTGTTGTGTCTCTGCTCATCTTCAGCCAGTTTACACCCACTGCTCTGTTGACTCAGGTGCGTGTGTGCGTGTGTTTAAATTAGGATTTGATGGAACATGAATGAGGAAAGACCTTGGCAAATCCATTTTTCTTTCTAAATGATGTCAGAGCCCTTCCTCCACGCCCACCTTGGAGATGACACTGTGGTCTGGGTTTTTTCAGACTGGGCATGAGCACATTGGCTCTGACCACAGAAAGGAAGTAGAGGGCAAAGCTGGGAGATCCTGGAGAGGCCCGGATGAATGGAGATGTCTCCTGCTGATTAGTTTAAACACAGGGCTTTCCTTCTGGCTCCAGCCGCTTCCTAGTCTGGTTACATGGCAGTTAAAAGAGGCTGAAGGCTTTTTATTGTATAGAGGAATTGTTCAAATGAGAGATGAAGTCTGGAGGTTACAGTAAAGGTATTTTTCAAGATGTCAGTTTTGGCTGTGGTATCTTCCCACTCAGATGCTGATGTATTAAGTCACATTTTGTCACATTACAGCCGTAAATGTCAGTGTGTTTGTGGGAACTGTGACCAGCATAAATGTAAAGTGGAAAGAAAATGATACATCATTTTCCCACATATCGTATAGAGGAGGAGGGGGAACCATAAATAACTGAAACCCCAACGTCTGTTTTTTATGTCGCATTCACACAGCATAACCCCAACGCCTGAGATGCTGCTGAAATTTAAGTTTGCTATATTAATGAACTTTACCTGAATTAACTTGTGAAAGCCACTTTAGTCTTTTACATTGAATTTGCATCTGATTTTGCTCTTTCTCTTCAGTCTTTTTGCTTTGATGCCGTACGTTATGTATGGCATCAAAACGAACAAAACCCTTTTAGGTTTTCATTAAACCCTCACTCTTAAATAAAAATGCGCCCAGGAAATAAAACACTGTCTATTTACATACCAGATCCCACCCATTTTTGCTCAAACCACAGAGACGAATTATCGCAGGACCTCCAAGTTCTTTGAAATGTAGGTGGTTATTTGAGGGGGATTTTTTACTTTGCAGAATACCAACATTTGTAAAGTAATTTCTATTTTTTTTATTGGAAAATAAAAACTTTAGTAAGTAAATGTTCCTAGAAATAAAGGTTAAAACCCCATCTGTTGCGTTTGAACCATAATAATTGGAACATTGACAAAATGTCATGTTTGTTACTGGTTTTCACAACTGTTGACTATATGATGTGTTTATGATGTTTTCTGTGTTTCATGATGTAAAGCCCAGTAAACTGCACTGTTGCTGAAATGTAACATACAAATAAGCTTGATTGATTTATTGATTGATAGACTTGGGCAATTCACACCAGGCTAGCAACACAGACAACCTCTGTGATTATTACAAATAGCATGTGGTCCCATAAGGCCCAACACTCTATAATCACCCTGAACACACCAGCTCTGCAGTAAAACATGGTGCTGACAGGGTCATGCTGTGGGGAGGCTTCACTTCAGCAGAGACAAAGACACGGGTCAGAGTCCAGGGCAAACCTGGACGAAAACCCGTTTCTGCTAAAGACCTTTGACCCGGCTGGAGGTTCACCTTCCAGCAGAACAGCAACCCTGAGTGGAACCATTAAAAAGGACAAATCACCAGCAATTTCAGGTCCTTCATACCCTGGAACAGTTGTTTTCAGTAGACGATGGCGCCGGCACCATCATGTTTCACTGTTACTGCGCAGTCTTAGTTTTCCACAATGCTTAGTCCAAAGAGTTTCATTTCTCCCTCATTTGATCAGACCGCCGTCTTTGTCCTGTTTGCAAACCGGACTTCTTCAGGCTTTCTATCAACAATGGCTTCTTCTTGTCACTTTCATTTAAAGTCTACATTTGCGATAAATACTTGCAAACAGGTTGGTAAGAATTTGGGGTTTCATTGAATGCAACAGACCTTGCCGTCCGGTTCCCAGATTTAAGCTTCTCAGATCTCTGCCATCAAAGGCTATTCATGGTTTCAACTTCCACTCGACTGCAAGATTTAAGAGAGAGAGAGAAAAAAATCCTCATCTGCACCCATCTGCCAAGGTCTGTTTAACGGCCCTGGGTTTTCATGCTCATATTTCTCTGTATGTAAACATTAGTCCTCTCCCACACGCTCTTGGAGCTCTACCCAGGAGCTGGCTGCTTGTGGGAAATCCTCTTCCTCACTAGCATGTGGCTCCTCCCACAGCCTTTTCTCCGGCATGTCATCACCAGCAGAATGAGTTTAGATCAAGATGCTCATTAGGAAGCTCATAAGGCATCGATTCTGCTGCCAGCTTCATTATTGTCACACATGACGTCCTTCCACAGAGTCCTGAAGACGGCCTGCTTCCATTGGCCGCTTCGTCCAAACTCTCCCACACTCTCCAAGCCACACACATCAGCTGAAACTGAATCCGCCTGATGGCCTGGAATACCCCGGCTCAGGCTGATCATCACTCCAATTTTCTCTTCAAACGGGAGGTTTTGATAAAACCGCGAGATGGTGCGATGTGACGGGAGAGGTGGAGGTGGGGAACGGGGTGTAAACATTGGAGTTGCCATGGAGGCGGCTATTAAATTGTATGCGTGAGTGTGTGTGTGTGTGTGTGTGTGTGTGTGCGTGTGTGTGTGTGTCTCGTTGTAAACTTGGAATGACCCTCTTTCCATAGAGGATGTGGGAGTGAGGGGAAAGAGACAATTCTCAGTTTTTCATGCCTCGGGTCTTGCAGAGCAGAAAGATAAAAGGGGGTCGATGATAAACAGTGGAAAAACCTGGGCAGGTTCTGCCTTCAGTCCAGGTTTCTGATACGTCCAGAATCCCAGACGACACACGATCGTCTCGGTGCACACGCCGAACCAAAGGCCAACGCAGCAGCCGCGTCGGGATGGCAGGATGCGTGCCATCAAATATTTATGTGCCGGGCAGCAGCTCCACCATTTCCTCGCTAATTCCTGCACTTCTCCCCTCTCTGGTTTCAAAACAGAATGAACCCAGCGGAATCCTGCTGGTTGCTTTGAAGCCGAAATAGCCACAGCCAGAACCAGAGCCAGACTGGCCGGGCCCTGCTCACTATGACTCCACAGTCTGTCTCTGCACCCTGAACCCTCACCCTTGACCCCAGAGACCTCAGACTGAGACAAACCGCTGACGTCAGGCTGCAGGGTTTAACGCCGGGGTGAGCGCAGGGCCATGGTTGAGTAGGAATGCTCTGCAGGCCAGAGATAATGCTTCACTTATAACGATGCGAGGGTTGGCGTGGTAAACACCCTGTCGGAAGTTTTATCTTTGAATGCAGACAATTCTTTTCTCCTTTATACTTTACCTCATTCATCTTTTTTTAATTGCCTCCGTCTTTAGTTACGAGGTTTTTGTCAAGCTGGCATCCTCTGCTTCAGTGTCAGGTTCCACTTTCTGTCAGGATGCCAAGAGCAGCACACAGGGGCGTGAAGACAGATCAGGGCGGTTCGAGGTGGGCTGACAGGCTGCTCTGCTGCTGCTGCTGAGGTTGGGCCCGTTTGCTCTTCTCCACCCCAGAAAGAAGGGAACCACCTCCTGGCTGCGGGGGCCAGTTGCCCCTTCTTCCTGTTTCATCATGAAAGGAGGATATTTTGTAAAACCGACTACATCACGTTACAATTCCTTCAACAAAAACACACCTAGAGTGATGCTTTGATTCTTTAATGCAAGCTTGAGGAGTCCCTTAATCTCCATGGCAACCATTCAGCTGTGCAGAACATCTTGGTGGACCAAGCGCCTAGAAGAGGAGCAGCTCCTCTTTTTAGCTGCAGTTTCCAAACTTCCACAGTACAGAACACGATTCCAGCTCAGCTCCTTCAGACTAGTCAGCAGCAATTAGCAAACGCCTGGTAGAACTGAGCACCTGCAGAACTCGTTATACAAGCTACTTACCGGTAAAAACGTTGTTAAATTGTTAATAGAGGAGACATGTTGTGATGACTTCCTGAAGGCGGAGTTTCAGAAAGAGCAGGAAAATTTAAAGAGACAGAGGCCCAATTTCAAGGAGTTAAGTTACAACGTTAGATTATTTTAAGTCATATTGGATATAGACAACATTTTTATAACAACCGGAGGTAACATAGTTACTTGATTGTGCTGTAAAATGGCACTATGTGCCTGGAAAACACATAATACCGGCCCTTTAAGGGCTCACCTAAAATGCCACTTTAACCTGTGTTCAGCCTCTTCTGAACCACAGCTCAGATCTCCCAAATCCTAAATGTACATTTCTGAGGGCACAGAAAACCCACAGGTCCTAGCAGTGCATTAATGACCCCTGACCAAAAGAGGAGTACATCTCACAGCTACAGAGCCGTACTTCCACCGTCAGTGCCAAGACCCTGCTAGGTTGAGCCAAACACGGGAGTCTGCTGGAGCCATAATGTGGGTTCAGAAGGTCCATACCGAGAAACTCCAATCCCTGCGTTTTAGAGGCCAAACATCAACAGGTCTACGCACGTCTTGTAAAAAGTCTGTGGGGGTAATGTGAACTACTACAACATAACCAAAATCATGTGTGGTTTTATGAAGTTTGAAAGTCCATAATGATGGAGTATTAAATGATTGCAGCACCACGAGGTTGGGGAGTGGGAGGGGCGGGGGCGCTTGTAAAACACAGCTTTCTCCCATGAACTCCTCTGGCACCTTTAAATCAGTTTGAATTTCGCAAACTCGCCCAGGACAGTACGGCCGTACAGCCGCCCCTCTCCTCCCGCCGTCGCTGCTCCTGCCTAAAATAACCCGGCTCCTGCAGTGTGTTCCTCCTTTTTCCTGCTGGCTTTCTGAAACCCTGCTGTGTTGTAGTGCTGGCAGCGGGGACAGCTGCAGGGTCGATGGAGGTCACTCTCTGGGCTAACGGGAGCCACCGCCATGTTTAGATGCCACGGAGAGGCACCGCCGCCGCGCCTGCAGGGGCCCGGGGCCTAACCAGGCGCTCCAGCAGTAACCGTGCATCGCTGCTGCCTCTGATATGCGCAAGAAGCCTTGAATCGGAACATGCAATAAAATGAATAGCGCCATCGGCACACTGTGTATTTACACAGCTCATTTTAACTATGTTCATTTCTAGTATTTGTTTCTTCTATTGTTCAGTCTGTTTGCTTTCATTGTGAAGTGATTTTGGGTGTTCTGAGAGGCGCTTCTGAATAAAATGTATTATTATTATTATTATCGTCTTACATGTTTTTTCCCCCCCTTCTATTTTAGTTACACATGTAGTAACATTACCTCAGGCCTTTGGAACCAGTAATCACATCATAACAAACGTGTTTTATTTACACCTTAACGGACAGGACAGAGTGTGTAATCGTGAGGTAGGCGGAGATGAAACTTCTGTTTTACTAACACGCAGAACGGAGATCGCAACGGTTCAAGAATGAATAAGTATGAGTAATAATTTATTTGTTGTGAAATTATGCCACATAAATAAACTGAATTGAACTGAATTATCAATAGAGTTAGAGATCCTGTCAGTTAAATATGTCGGGGAATCATTAGACACAGTGTGGTCATTTCTGAACAAAACACTTTAACCTCAAAGTCAAAATATTCAGCCAGTAAACTTCATACACTTAACTACCAACATGCGAAATGGATCATAAGAAAAAGAATCAAATCAACTAACAAATGAATTGTGATAATAACACGATTTAATCAGTCAACTTGATGAAACAGAAAAAAACAGGCTGAAATGAAAGAACCAGAAAGTCGACTGATGTTAAAGGGACAGTATTATGTATTTTTCTTGCACATCTTATAACACAATCAAGTCACTATAAAATATATATAAAATGCTGCACATATCAAATATGACTTAATGACTTAATATGACTTAAAACAATTTTAACTAAGTAATTGAACGTCTTGAAATTGGGTCTCTGTCTCTTTAAAAATCTCTGCTCTTTCTGACTCTATTAACCCTTTAACAGTTTTTACCAGCGTTTTCAAGCTGTATGCAAATTATTTCATTGAGACTTATTTTATTTTATTTAGTAAAACGGTTCTGTGAAGGCGTCAGAGGTTTGTAAGAGAACATTAGTTTGACAGCATTATGAAGACCAAGAAGACATGGAATTGTGATGCTGTTGTTGAATATTAACATGGTGATGTCATTTTCCTGATTCTTTTCTTTTTTTCCAACAATACATCTTGTTTAGAGTCAAAAATTCCTCAATATTGACGAGATGAAAAAGTCCTAGTTCCACTAGCAGATTATTTCACTCGTGGATAAAATGTCTTGTTACTTGACTTTCAGTCTTTGTTTTGCTTCACCGTTTGCACCGTCAGCTTCTGAAGCTGCGGATCACAGAACAACACATGCAGAAAGTGAGCAAGATGTGGATGAATTCCGAGCAACATGTAAGCAACAGCATTGACCTGAAACACTCCAAACACAGAGCTAACATTAGGCTTCCATTTATCAAGCAGTCGTGAACAAAACCAAAAACAAGCAGCGGCATTTGTTTGTTTTTGCCGAATATGTATCTCTATGTATTTGGCAAAATGGCGTCTGTGGCCTCAGAAGGTGGAGGGGTTTGCCAACAACCAGAGGGCCGGCGCCTCCATCTCCATCTCCTTCAGTCTAATGGTGAAATTGCCCTGGAGCTGCTGGGCAAATTCCTCTGTCTGTTTGTGGATGGGTTCTTCACCTGGATAAATCATTACTTCAGATTTCTCATCTGAATAAGGCACATACTGTATATCTCATGCAGCCTGTATATATAAAATCCATGTATGAAGTAAAACATCCAACTTGACTGTGGTATTAACAGCTTTGTCAAGTCAAGTCCAGTTTATTTGTGAAGCATGTTTCACCACAAGGCAGTTTCAAAATGCTTTACATCATAAAACATCAGACAGTCAACAGTCATTAAACAACCAATCAATATTACACTTTGTCATCATCAAATATGCTGATCAATGTTCCACTAATCAAAGGCAGCTCTAAACAGCTGGCTCTTTAGCCTTGATTTAAAGGGACTCTGTATTTCGGCTGTTTTGCAGTTTTCTGGAAGTTTGTTCCAGATTTGTGATGCATAGAAGCTGAATGCTGCGCCTCCATGTTCGATTCTGGTTCTGGGCAAATAATGTCTACATGCAACGTTTAGAAAAGCTTTTGTGAAGAACATGATGCAATGCTGTGAAGGAGGAAGAAGTTTTAGATTCATGTGGGAATTTGTTTCTGTTGCCCAGTGTTGATGTTCTGCAATTACATTATATGTATAAATTATT
Organism: Alfaro cultratus; assembly: GCA_903066825.1. Taxonomy (NCBI): domain Eukaryota; kingdom Metazoa; phylum Chordata; class Actinopteri; order Cyprinodontiformes; family Poeciliidae; genus Alfaro; species Alfaro cultratus. The sequence continues at coordinate 25,287 of CAEFZX010009522.1, read as the reverse complement.
TTCATTTTTGCTCCTGAAATACCAACATTTTGACATCAATGTATATTTTGAAACATCTGATGATGCAGTTTATAAATATTAAATTATGAATGTTTTTGATCAGTTACTCGGTACTGGAGTAGTCTTTTCCCCAAATATTCATTTTACTTTTCTTTGAGTAAAACATTAGTTGACGTAGTGCTGGTCTTACTCGAGTACAATTTTTTGGCGACTCTACCCCCCTCTGGATCTGACCTTTAACAAACAAACAAACAGCGCCTGAACGAGTGCACACCTTTATTGTCATTTGGGTCGACTATGGGAATGCTGTCTAGTCAGGTCTGTGTGAGGATCAATCAGGCGGCTGCAGCTCATCCAAAGTATGGCAGCCGGAGACCTGACCAAGGAACATTTTGCACATTCTTACACATCCATTCTCAACTGCTTCTGAAAACAGAACAAGCTCTTAAAAACCACCCAACCATCTTTTGGCAATAACTTCATGTTCGTTGGCGTCTGGAGAAGGCGGCATTTCAAAAACCTTCCGATTGTTAAGTCACTCTGCGCCGTTACCTAGCAATCCCGGTGAAGTCCAGTCTGTTACCTAGCAACTTAAACGGAGCTCCAGCCCGTTTGGGTCAGCTGGTTTTACTGCTGTATGCGCTGTACAATGGCTGCTGGAAAAGACAAGTGTTTTCTGGACTTACCGTCCAGAAAACACTTGTTGGATGTGCAGGAGGCTTCACTTCTGCTTTTCAAAGATGTATGATTGTATAATTTTGCATCTGTTTGCAGCCATTTTCCTGTGCAAGTGTAAGCTGAGTTGGAGGTGAGGGGGCGTGGCCAGTGGCAGCTTATTTGGATTTAAAGTGACAGAGGCCCTAAAACATCTGAAAGGAGCTCGCAACAGGCAGAACTGAGCAGACTAACGATTTTGTGCAAAAAACTGCAATGAACATGTTTTTCTTGCTCATTGGGAGAGTCTATAAGTGAATGGCGTACCGTACCACCACTGTGACAACAGGAGGTAAAAGTCACACCTGTGTTTCAGGGTAACAGGAACAGATAATATTTCCAGAGTTTGTGGCAGCAAATAAAAACCAAACAGTGGTGGTTTCTTAAGAAACTATTTCTCAAAGAGGACCAAACATCAACCTCAGGTATCTGTGTTTGTCATGCTGCAGCCTCAGACCACGCTGTCTGATATCTGGAATTCCAGAAGTAATGAGTCTTAATCTTGATCGCCTGCTTAGTGCAGGCAGCACTGGAAGGGATCGCGACGAGGCGGATAAGTAACATCATGGACAGTCACCTGCAAGTTTTGTGGTGTTCCTTATATCCAGATGTGGTCAATTGTGAAAGAATTATTCAGTAAAACATTGAACAGGAAGCCCAGTCTGCGACAGCTGTGGCCAGAGTCATGAGTCAGTTCAATGACGTCTGCCGGTTGCATTAGTTTCTTTACTTAGTGCAACAGTGGAATTCCAGGTTACTTGTCATCTATTTTCTTTTTTTCCCCCCATTTCCTTTGTCTGGTAAAATAATACTAAAACTTAAATAAAAAAAATATTCAAGCAGCTAATATTTTATACCTTTTTATTTCTGCTGCTTCTATTACTGGAAAACAAGGAAATACCTGTCACTGAACGGGCCTCCCTGAAATGTCTGCTATGTGCCTGCCTGTCACAGCCCGTCACGGCTAACTTAAGATTCTGTGCCAGTAGAAAAAAAAATTATAATGCATGTAGATAATTCATATCCACACACAATAGTTTTTAACACATATTCTTTAGACTTCATGCAAAGGCAAGTTCAGTTTTGGCTGCTTGTTTCTCACTACAGAAGAATATTTTACTCTGGGTGTTTAAAAGGGAAATATTATCTGATTTCCAGGCACTTAGTTTCATTTTATAGCACAATCAAGTAATTATTTTATCTTCAGTTATTATAGAAATGTTGTATATATCAAATAGGAAGTTTGAGTTTGTAATTTAACACTTTGACATTGGGCCTCTGTCTCGTTAAAAGCTTTTGCTCCTTCTGAAACTCCGCCTACAGGAAGTCATCACAACATGGCTCCTCTATTGACCCTTTAACAAGGTTTTATCAGCATTGAACTGAGAAGTAGCTCTTCCAGGTGTTTGCTAATCCCTGCTGGCTAGTCTGAAGGAGTCAAGGTCGTTCATTGCATATTTATGAACATGTCATTGAAAGGCTGAGCAGGCATTCTGTTCATGCCAGTAACATTAAAACTCCCTCCACCTTGACCAGCTGTTTCACTGAGTTGCACTGACATTTCCTCTGTGACAAATCAGACACCGTCATCCTCAGCAGCCTTTCCTATCAACACCACATCCACAACTTCACAAGAACTGCCGTCTTCCAATAAAAAATGTTGCTCATTTCCTCCCATCTGCCGCCTTCTCGGCCGCTGAAACTCTCATCCATTCAGGGTGATTATAGAGTGTTAGGCCTTATAGGACCACATGCTATTTATAGTAATCACAGAGATTGTCTGTGTTGTTAGTCACTTGCGAAACATTATAACATGATGTGAAGCTTAAAAAACAAAAACATCTGTACATGTCTCTTTAAATGCTGATTTTTGTCCCAGGATGTACCACAGAGTGATGATGTCACACACGCACTCTGCTGGTTGGCTCACTGACTTTAAGCCAAACGTTGTTACCTTTACAAGCAAACAGAAGCTTATCACATTCCAGTTCCACAGAAAAATGATGAAACTGAGCTTTATTTAAATGAACCATGTTCATCCATATGCAGAAAAACTTCTTCTTCTTTTTTTTTTTTTAATAATCAAAGACGTTCTCATCTATGAAGATTGATGTGACCCATCCTGTCATAACCCAGCTGTTTGGGTCCTGCCAGGGAATTCTTTCTTTTTTTTTTCCCGCCAGCTCGAATGGAAAAATATTTGATTAAAGCGTGTAGAAAACATCCCAGATACCCATGACTTATGGAAAAAAGAAAAAAAAAACCCAAACAAACAGGTGAAACTGCATCAGTTCATCAGTAAAGCGGATGGAGGTAAAGTCTCCTGACAGAACGAATAGCAGGAGTCCGACTTTAAGGCTCCACGTCAGCAAAGTTTCAACAAGTAACAGACGTTACGCACAAGTGTTTTTGCAATAAAATAATTGAACTGAACTAATAATCATAAATATGTCATTCACTAGGACAGAAAGAATGACATATTCCAAAACAACCTATCCCAGTGTGCTTAGCAAACTGGCTTTATCAGCCTGGGTGTCTTTTTCCCCCACTTTATGTAGGAAGATGAGCAGAAACATTTTGTTCTGTTTTGCTCTTGCTTTGGATAAAAGTTTATCCAAATGTGCCTGTATTGGTTTTGAGGAAACTAATTCAAAGAAAGAACTTCAGAAACACCTAAAGGTCTGAGGTTTGGTGACATATCAAACTTAAATGATAAAAAGTATCGGTATTGGTGATCCTGGCCCTGATTTACTTAGTACTCCAAAATATTCAATGTCACACACCTTTATGTCTGTACAATTATTTGTCGGGAGTGAAAAAAAAAACAGAAAAAAAAAAAACAACATCTCACTGGACTCACTAAAAGCAAACAAAGTTACCAATTTGATCAATGATTCCTGCATCAAAAAATGAAAAGCAAGCAAAAACCAACATGTTTAATAACACAGTAAACTTTGCTAAAGTATTGTCATGAAAAATAAAAATAAAAAATAGCCTTCCAGAATGAAAAGCAGAGAAGACAGTAGAATATTGCAGATGGAATACAGCATGGACATTTATTGTTTTAATTTTATTATTAGAACAGAATATAATACAAATATTAATGAGTATAAAGGAAAGCAAAAACAAAATATAAAAAAATAAAATAAAAATAAAAATAAATAAATAAAATTAAATAAATAAATAAATAAATAAATAAATAAATAAATAAATAAATAAGGTAGTTACATAAAAATCAATAAAGTTGCTAAATGCGGCATTGAGAATTGGCCCAAGGCATGAAAATTAAGCAGCTGTTTAGGGCCCCCACACCAGGGGGCCCCCAAGAGCACCATGCTCTATATATGTACAACTAAATGCTTTTACACACAAAAAACTATTTTTATATTATTTTTAATGTTGTTACACAAATAATGGATCAATATCTCCCTGCTGTTGGCTGCTGCCTCTGTTGGGGAAAACTTGTTTTCTGTACATTTAGTGTTTATCAGGTGACGTTGTGTTCACATAGTTAAAATCATATGGCACACTTAGATAACTCACTGCATTTCTAAATCCAGTTTATTTGATATTTTCTCTAAAGCCTAAAGTCATAATAACACTTCATGTAAACTAATTACAAATGACTAATGATAACAGGCATGTTACACACATAGAGTGACCTTATGAAGCATCTGGTGTTGATTTGTTGGTTTTGGGGACGTCAGATGAAAATCTACTTCAGGCCCCAAAAAGACTTGGGCCGGCCCTGGTGGTGTTAGAAAAAACGAAAATCAGTATTTGTTTGGGAAACATAATCTAATCTAAAAGAGTTTTAATATCAGGACTGAATCAGACTTTAACTGAACCTCAACCTCCCAGCCTTTTCTGCACAGATTAACGTCTGTGCAGAGATTAAAGCAGCTCTGATTTCTTCTCTTAACCCATCCGCTTCCATCCAGCCTCAGCCTCTCGGACCGTGCGTGTCATCAGGGGTGTGGACGCTGCAGAGGGGCGTGGGCCGCGTCACATCTCCGCCATAAAGAGCCCGCTTCACCTGCAGCGGCAGCGGCACTCAGGTCTGTTTCGGTTCCATCGCCCAGGTTCCCTCTGATTGGCTGAGCGCTCTCCCTTTCAGCCCACACCCTCCGCCCCTCCGCTCGCAGAAACGCGCAGGGACTCTCCGCCGACTCTTGTTTCCTTCCTGCGCTCTGAGTCTGGGAGCGACGTCCCCGCGGCTCGATCGCAGAGAGCAGAGAGCAGACGGAGCGGCGCGCCATGGCAGCTACGCACAGCAGCGAGTACCGGGCCTACCTGCGGAACGCCATGGACGTCGAGGCCGGGCAGCAGCGCTTCCCGCCGGTGCCGAGCTCGGAGCCGACCTACCGATCGCTGTTCATCGGGACCCTGGCGGTTATGGGAATACTTCAGGTGGCCTCCAGCGTCGCGATCTTATTGCACCTGACCGGTTACCTGCACGAGGTAGGCGCAACTTGGCGACTGCGATCGGGCTCTGCAAAAGAAAAGAAAAAAAAGAAAAGAGAGAGAGAGAGAAAACCATTCTTCCAAACTTCTGTCCACGAGCGAGTTCAGACAGTCCGACAACAAAAACCTGGGCTATTTGCGCAATAACTCCCCAGACAGAGAGCCATAAAGTGAGCGATAAGCGGAGCTCGGGCTTTATGAAGCGGGCGCTGTGACCCGCTGCTCTGCAGGGAAAACAAAATGCAGTTGTTGGTTTTTTTGTTGGTTTTTTTGGTGCGCCTTCTGCGTCTCTTTGCACGCGCACTCTGAGTTGCCTGGCAGCGTCGCGCGCGCCGGCCCGGGTCGCCTGCGCTCAGATGTCACCTCCTCCAGGCGTCCCGCGTCTGCTCGCCTTGTTTGCAGACCGCAGATGTTTTCACTTGAGCCCGTCGTCTCTCATGCGCGTGTTTACATGCCATCAGCGGCTTCCAATCGCCATTTATGAGTCACGAGTTGTAAACTTTGAAGGATAAGCAGAGCTGTTTTTTCCAGAGGTCTGACCGAGTTCAAGTGTCTTTTTTTTTTTTTTTTTTTTTTTTTTACATTGCTGGCTCGTGTAAGGAATTCAGAGTCCTTATTCTGGGGTACAAATGGTTCAAAAATAGCTATTCATCAAGTTCTGCCTCAGCGGTCTTGCCGTTGTATAATTGTCATGTCAGAACAAGCAAAGAGAGCAAGACCGCATGTCCTATGTCAGGATCCTCAGTGTTCACCTGGGGAGCGTCTGTCCCCCCCCACCCTGATAAATTGGTTCCAGTGTTCTGGTGGGCTATGTGGGCGTCTGGGGGGGCAGAGTCTTTAAAAACAGAAGGAGGGATGGGAGAGAAAGGAGGATGAAGGTGTTTCTGGATGGGATGCAGGTTTGAACTGAGTTTAGCTCCGCTTGTTGGTTCAGAGCTCAGAAGCAGACCTCCACCTGCGGAGCTTCCTGACTGGTGGGGGGATCGAAGCGGCCGCCTCTCTAAAACGGGATGAGCTGGTCTGAGTTGGTTTCAAACGAGACTCTGACTGGAACGTCGTTTCTGTATGGATTTGATTTTGCTTGTTGCAGTGGAAAGCAGAGAAGCATGTGGAAAATAACTTAACCTCCCCCTCACACACACCCACACACAGCCCTGCTGGAGATTGTCTTCTTCTGACACCTTCCTGTTGGACCGTTCTAACCTGCCCCTCTCTCTCTCTCTCTCTCTCTGCAGGTGGACCTGTCACCATCTTCCCGTCCTTCCCTGGAGATGGAGGTGAGTCAGGCTAACTTCCTCTAACATGTTTCCCTTTTGGCTAACATCTATCACATGTTGCTCTGTTACAAGCACAAACGTCAAGATATTTTCACTTGAATCTCGTATGATTGTAAATGACTGGGTAATTGCAAAGAGGTAGAACAAAAGATACACAATCTTCAAGCCCTTTTCTGTGGTGGGGAAGCTTAAAGCGAGGTTAGGTCAGAAAACGACATCCCAAACTGTGAACATCTCACAGAACTCAGTTCAGTCCATCATTTGATCACGGAGAGAGGATGGACCGACTAAGACATGACCTTCCACCTAAACCTAAAGTTTGGGGAAAGAGAGCGTTGATCAGAGTCGCAGACAAGATGGCAACTGTGGAGGAGAAACCCCCAGCTCAGCTGGCTGATTCGGTTGACAGGACAACTTTTTGTCGTACATTTTAGTTCTTTGGAAGCTGTTTTTGAAAGAAAGTCATATTTGGGTCCACTTATGATTTGTGGAAGTCCATCTCTCAAAGAACAACAAGGTTGCCTCAGTCGGATTGTTTAGATCAAACTTGTTCATTAGCCACAATGGCCCAGTCTAAGTCCAGAAGTTAATCATTTTTTGAAGGGCCACTTTGTTTACAGAGTCAATCTGTTTCATTGATGGTTTCTGTTGGGTGTGGTTTTTATTTCCGTTTTATGTATTGTTTTTGTTTGGCTGTTTAAAGCATCTTTCGGTTCCAGTGTTAAGTGTTCCGTAGAAAATTAATGTTTTGTTGGTCTAACTTGCATAAGGTTCCCATTACTTGAGAATGGTCTCAAAACAACAATATTACAGTTTATCGCAGTAATTACTGGGACAGTTTATTGTCCAGCAAAATTTGTGATCGTCACGGGCTTATCCATAGAAAACTATCTAGTTCTACTCTGTTTTTCCACGTTGGCTTTTCACATGGAAGTCCAGTAAAATATATTGCCGTTCATGATTGCACTGCGTCACATATGCAGATTTCTGCCGGTGTTCTATTATAAATGTTCCTGGAACAGCAGCTGGGATCTTGAAATGCCTCCAGTATCAGTTTCTGAGCCAAACACAACCTCCCAAAGGCGGATTTTGCTCAGACAGTGATTTGAAGCACACCAGGTATTTCTTCTTGTTGCCGTTGAAGGAGGAAGTAGAGAGTATTTACTCGCGCCGGTGTGTTTTTAAAGGAGTCGAATTAGCATCAGCAGTTTTTTGGAGTCATGATTTTCCCACGAGTGTATTTCCTGTGAAGCCAAGCACAAAACCCCCAGCTGGTTGTGCAGGGCTGGAGCGAGGTCAGACCGCAGGAACACAAACACCTCCAGAGACAATAAAAAAAAGGGCTTCTCACTTCAGATTTTGTTTTTTCCTCGACTTCGACTCTGTCGGCTTCCCTTTTGCTGTGCGCTGGACAGTAAGTTTGCAGCCCTCTTGCTGGTTGGCGTCAGCGGTCGCAGTGTTTCCTTGGAAGTCATTTTGAGCATCAGATGTTGAATTCTTAATTGCTGAAGTCATTTTTTTTCAAACTGTTGGAAGCTGCTGCCCTTTCTTGGCATGGGCTTTTACCAACCCAAAGCAAAGCCTATTGAGAAAGCGAAACAACATAAAATGATCTTTGCTTTCTGTGTTTTTTTTCCTTGAAATTCCATGCTTGTTTGCCCTGGGTTATCCCTGGTAAGGGTTAAAGGTTGGTGGGTTAGGGATACGGTGAGGGTTAGGGTCCTAGTGGAGTCCTGAGATGAACCACACACCCTGTCTTGGACTGAGGAACTCTGTTTTTGTTTTCCCCAAAGAGTACAGGAAGAGAGGGCTCTGGGCTTTATGATGCGTCAGGTTGACACTTGACCCTCACCACGTTGAGCTAGGGGTCAGCGCCGAAGCCACACAGGGACTTTGTTTGACAGCGGCTCCTCCGAGGACGACCCTCGGCTGGAGGGAGACGGGATATGCAGGCCTGTGGTCGGTGGTGAGAACGCTGGGCTGTGAGTCAGCCACAGCTCATGATCTGAGTGTTTATAATGTGCGGAGATCTGTGGAAGAAGTCCGCTTCGTTGTAGAGACGGTCCGCTTTGGTGGCCGAGCTCTTGAGTGAGAGGACTTTTGTTCTCGAGCAGGATCTCTGAAACCACTCGTCAACATAAAAGACATGTTGAATGATGTATGTGGCGAGCAGTTAAAAGGCTGAGTTGAAGTCTGCGTGCACTGCGGTGATCCAGGACGAAGCATGGGCGACCAAGTCAGCCGTAGCCGGGCGCAGTCTCCCGGAAAGAGGGTTCCTCTTCCACTCACAAGGGAAAAGAACAGTGTCATTTCTGCTCGAGCCCTTTTTACTTTAAGTCAAGTTACAACCATCAACAGCAACATGTTTTGTTTGGGATCTTATGTGAGAGTCTAACGCAAAGTTGCGCACAATAGTGAAATGCTACACGCTCTTCAATATTCGGGGGCACCATAAAGACATGGCCGTCAGAAGGAACTCTGGAGGAGCTGGAGAGAGGAGCGGCTCAGGCATTTCTTGTGCATTCCCAACAATAATTTGTTGACTATGTTTTGGGCATTCCAGAAATCTGGTACTAGCAAAACCAAACAAACATCACCAAAAGAAAAGTAAAGCTTCGTTTGAGAGAAAGCAGTGTGTATGGGGAGATGGATGTAGCTAAATGCTAAAAAAACAGCCAGAGCTCCAATGGAATGGGAAATATCACATGTTAGAATGGCCCAGTCAAAGTCCACCTAAATGTAATAGAGGAATAATGTTCATAAATAATGACCTATTTTGAAAAAAATAAAGAAGGTGCAAACATTTTGGTCTGTAGCTGTGTACCGGCTGCCCCTCTGATTGGCCACCCAACTAGAGCTTCCAACCACTGTCTTCGTAGCTCACATAGATATCAGCATTTCAGATTCAGACTGAAGACCAATTTAAATAGGATACAAAATTGTTCCCCCGCCCCTCGTTCTTAGCTTCAGAGTTTGGCATGCAGTTCATTGCTCTCTGAGGCAACAGGGAATTCAGATAAAATTGTAACTTTAGTATGCCACCCTTCTAGACACGCCCCCCCCCCGCCTGTAGCTGCAGTGAATGGAGCTTCTACAAAACAGTAACTCAAGCCGACTATATACAAATGCATGCCACACTCTTCGCTTGTTCAAACAATATCCTATAAAGTATACTGAGGTTTTCAGTTGCAACTTTAGAAAATGTGAATTCTTGAGCAAGGCACTATATATTTGTTACCTCACCACAAATTAGGACGGATCCTACTATTAAGGTTCCAAGAAGAAGCAGCTTTTCCTTAACCTTGGCTAGATTCTTCCGCCTGTCACATTCCAAGACGCTGCTCTGTAAAAATGTTTGTGTAGCAAATTGTTTTTGGATGACAGCGCTAATCTTAACCTGAACTCTGTGCAGTTTGTGTGGACTTGTGAACAAAATACTAAGAGCGACATTAACTCATTGCATTGTTGCAAAACCCATGTTAACAGTGTTTCTTTGAGCTGTTTTTGGACTGACTGACTGTGTGTGGTTTCCAAGTGCTTAAAAAGCACTAATCCTTTCATCTACACTTTCCATTCCATCCCATTTTTTCAATAATGACTGAGTTATGGTGAGATAACAGTGCCAGGATTCCTGAAATTACTGGTTTGAAGGAAACTACCCTCAGCCCATAAAACAAGTTTAAACATCTTTAGGGATGTAATAACAGCCCAATCTGTCAATCACTGCAAATTCTTCACATGGATTTTGCTTCTGCAAAGCTTTGCAAATGTGAAGAAATGTGTCGAAGCGGGAGACCGTTAGGAATCCCGTTTCGCTTGCGCTCGCGGCCTCTTGGGTAAACTCAATCATGTAGGTAGAAGCAGAAAACAACACTTCAGCCTGATGTGTTAATCTCTTGCCAGAAGTGTAGGAGACTTGGCAGCTCCGGCGCTGTAAGTGTTTACTCGCATGGAAACCATGTTTTCGTTGAGTGTATATGCTCGGTCTTGCCTGAAGACAACTCGGCTCAGTCCAAATACGGTTTATGCCAAATCTGGGAGACGCTCAGCCACTCTGAGAAGTTCCCCTCGCCACGGGGGCCTCCAGCTGTAAATACGACCATGGACATAGAAGGGACTCAGCTGAGGGAAGATGATACACACAGACATATAGTCCATAGACGCCCCTATGCTTAACGTCTGCGTATACTCCCACTCAGAGCCATTACAAGCAGCCTGTCATTTAGAGTGAAAGCAGAGCTAAGCTGTGGTAGGTTATGTCCAAATCTTTTTGTTGCTTAAGGAAAAGGCATCTTGTAATTGCAGGTCTCCAAATTACAAACTTCAATTGTAATCAAACACACGCAAAAGGACGTGCACACAAGCAAAGCAGACGACTGCTGGTGGTTTTTACCTTTTGGTTTACGAGTCGATGTTTGCTGAACTGGCCTTTGTTTTTCTCTACAGAGTGAACCAGTGGTGCATGCCCTGAAAGACCCAAGAAAAAAAGGCAGGTGCAAACCTCCCAAAGACGCCACAACCCCATCCGCCCATCTACCAATCAGAGCACCTCAGGAGTTCACTAAGAGTGAGTCAAGCCGATGTAACATGTCTCCTTTGACCTTTTGTAGTAAATCTGCAGTCTGGAAGCTTTGTCTCCCCCTGCTGGCGCTGCCGATAAATACACAAACATTGTCCATGTGTGGTAATGTTGTTAGTGTGTCTCTAGGAACACAGTGAAACTCAAAACGGATACCAACTCCTCCAAGAGCTTAAACATGATGTCTGTTGGTCCTAAAAGAACATCCTCTTCTGTTAAACTTCTCCAAAGAGATAATCTACATCCTTACTGATCCATCCACATGTTCTCGTTATTCCGTCTGTTTGGGTTTTGTTAGACTATATTCTTACCACAAAACATGTCTATTTCCCATTCGGACCACTAGATTAGAAGGTTTTTCTACTACAGAGCATGTTTGCTCTTTCATTTGGGGGAGTATTGTGACTGTACTAGCTGTTGGAAGAACCCGTCCTGACAATACATTTCAAATGCTCACATTCTACATCTTAAAGAATTCACACTAGAAACGGCATCCATTTGACAACATATCTGGACTGGCAGGAGTGGAAACTTCTAGTTTTAGTAAAGATGATAAAAACATAATTTGTATCCCCTTTGGATTCATCCATGATTCTTGTTCCAACTTGGAGCATCCGCAAACCAAGTAGGAAACATCCATATGGATATGCATTAGCTGATCATGGTATAATTGAATGACTAACACATTTAGCTTGCATTTAATGTTAGGTTATAGAGATAAGGATCAAGGTTACAGCTACTTTTAGGAAAGTAAGCGATTATATGTGTACTTGATTGATTTTTGTTTGTTTTTCTTTATTCTGACTTTGGTACTTGGCAACAAATCTTAAGGTGCTGATAAGATATTGAGAAAAGATTCTGCAGTCAGTTCCATCCCAAATCACTCGGAGATGTCAGAGTGTGCTTTAGGATGGGGCGCCCCGCCTGCAGTCTGACATCAACCCCATTCAACACTTATGGGGTCAGCTTGTGGGGGCGTGATGTTCGTGCCCGAGTGGCCAAAGCACTTAAATCAAGTGTGTTGAAAATGAAAAGAGACATGACATCAGTCACTGAGGCCCAGAGCTGAGGGTCAAGACAGTTTTGTTCTTTTTTTTTCTTCTTTTTTTTCAATAGCTTCCAATCTTATGAAGTGCTTTCATCCACGTGTTTACTTTAGCAATTTTCCTCCAACTGATGACTGTTCTCTGGTTTTTGTTTTTACTGAGAAGTTCAAATTTGCGAGTTCCAGGAAAAAGCATCTGGAAATGTCCGTGAGTGTCGAACGGCAGTTTGGAGGATCTGCACCAACTCAACCTCCGATCCGATATCCAATATGGCTGCCATCCTCATAAACAGAGTGAAAATTATTGTTTGTACATTGTTAAATTACGAGCTGGATTGCATGCTAGTGAGGCAGGTTAGCCATTTACTTCAAGTGTGTAGAACAAGAGTCACATGTAAAAGTTGCAGGACTTTTGGCTTTCAGGAAAGCAGTTTGAAACCACCACTGTAGGTCAATGAGAACAGCCTTCCTTGGTAACTTGCGTGGTATAAGCAGACATATTTCATAGATCATTGCTGAGATGCTCATAGAGAAGATTGACTTGTTCATTGTCAACTGTATCTGTGTTTCCATTACAAATCAGAGGAGATGTTATTCAAGCTTTGGAGTGTCAGGCTCCGCCTACTTCGGAGTGGTATTTTGGGGAAATCGTTGTCAATGATTTTACTTTAGAGCTATGGATTCAAGACATTTGAATGACACAACTTTTTATGAACTTTGTGATGTTATGAGAGCTCTGGTATGAAACCTCCCACCCCCAAACACAAACCATCCTCCTCCCACCACTTCCTGTCATCTTCTTCTTCATTTCTGCCAGTACAGGCGTTGATCACGTGACTTGTGTGACCCTAAAAAGGTGTTTCTGTTGCAGTTTTGTGAAATACATCAAATTCAACAAAACCAAAAAAACCTCCTCACCCAAGTGCAAAAACTTTTTCTCAAAAAATGTTTTTCAAAATCTGCATTTCTATTAGGCAAGTTTATTTTCAGAATTTCACTTTGCTCAATTTTACGGTTAACAGAAACGCAGCTATTTAAACTTTTTTTTTTGCAGTTTATTATTTGCCCTTTGGCCTTGATCACGTATGTCACTCCACATTTCGCACTTTGATCTTCTCAAAACTAAACCACATAATCCATTAACACTTGTTTGCTACCAACAACCAAATATTCTGGTTTTGTTCAGAATCAAATGAATGCAAACTTTTCTCACTCTTTCTGTTGTTGTCATCTTGCAGAGGACTACAGCATGGTTAACATCAAGTGGGACGATCTGCACGGAAACCTCCACAAAATGAGCTACGATGACGGAAACCTGCTGGTGAGGGAATCGGGCCTCTACTACGTCTACGTGAAAACCTGCTTCCGCTACTACAACATTGGCGGTCCAGACGAGGGCCGTGAGGCCAGGACGCGCCCTCCGGACGTGAGCAAGGCCCAGCTCATCCAGTACGTCTACCATAAGAGCATCAAACAGAACAGCAGGAAGGTGTTGCTGATGAAGACGGGAAGCACCAAGCAGTGGAACAACACGAGTTACAACATGTACTGCGCCCAGCAGAGCCGAGTGGTCCACCTGGTGGAGGGAGACGCCTTGTTTGTTGAAGTATCTAACGCTTGGCTGCTGGACCAGGAGGCGGAAGGGACGTATTTTGGGGCTGTAAAGTGGGGTAACTGAAACTTTGTCACCGGCGGAGCAAACATGCTACTGAACCTTTTTCTATCCGATGGAACCACTTTTAGGGGATTAGTGATGTTGAATTGTCGAACCAGTTTGGTTTATGTTTTACGCCATCACGTGTGTTTGGTTGTTCGCCACATTGCCTTTCGTCCAACAGCCCTGGAGACTTTCATCAGGTGAACTGAAAAAGACAAAAAACAAAACAAGGGTTTAAGAACGAAACCTTTTTACTTTCCCACAGAGCTTCTTGATTAAACATTTACCAGCACTGGAATTTTAAAGGATGTTTTAAGTGTGTTGCAATTTGCATGCCAATGGATTTTGGCTTAGAGCCCCACATAGAGTCAGCATCTGTATGTGTTGTAGTAATACAAACAATAAGGGAGCAACAAAGGAAATGAGCTTCGAGGCAGAAAGGGTTTGTCGGTGCTCAGTGTTGGGCAAAATGTACTGGGGTAGAGAGTTATCAGTGTCTCAGACACAGCAGCGAGCGCATGAATGTTTTCCTAAACGTTTTAGGTGATTTGAAAAAGGCATCCTCACCTTAACTCACATTGGTTCAATTGGAATTGAGCAGTCAGATGATAATGTTCTTATGTTGTGCTTACATTCTCAATGTTGGAATGAAAGCCTTAAAAAGGTTAGGCCACAGTATTGAAGTGAGGTTCTTTAAAGTAATTATCAGTAATGTCTCTCATCGGCTGTAGAAATATTTAACTCTGAACTTGTTGGAAAAATAAGTACGTCCTCTAAGTGGTGGAAGCTAATAAGTCAGAAACACACGGTATCAATTGCTGGTTTGGTGAAGCAGCTGACTGTGAGTCTGCTGGGATAATTGGGAAACTCTGAGACCTGGAAAACATGTTAGCATACCATGTTTGCACAGCTAAAGCAAAATCACAGCTGAAGAGGTGAATCTGGTGGATTCATACACCCAGCTGGGTCACCAGGGTGACTCCAATAAGGAACATGGAGGTTGTTCAGTTGGACAAAACAACATCAGACCCAACAACTGCTTCTGTCCTACTGAATGTTTTCAGCTTGAGCTGATTTAAATGTCTGTTAGCTAAAACAGATTGACTAGCTTGTTAGCTTCCACCACTACAGGGTGGGGCTGGATGATATCAATGATTATAATTTTTTAGTTTTAAATATCTGAAATGTTGCCAAGCTGGTGGTGGGATCTTTCCCGTTTTAACACCTTAAACTGCTGCTGCTGCACTAGTTACTCAACAAGTTGTTGCTAGGTAACCAAAGAGCGAGTTAGTTAGCTTATACCACCCACCGGTTGAGCATTTAATGCCTTTTCCTCCGCCTACATCCCCCAGAATTCTGTTTGGTTCTGGATCGGAGTTCAGTGTATATTCTATATATTGAATATTCTATCAGACGTATTATCTATTGATATTGATCACGTGTCCATCACAATATATTCTGTTATTGATTTTATTGTCCAGCCCTAATGAAGGGATTTAGTTACTTTCCATCAAGCTCACGGCGCTATGACGACCGTCTACTGTAGGTAAGAGTATTGTTACTGATAATAACTTCACACACCTTACCTCAAAAAATCCAAACCAACCTGAACAAAACCAATGTGTCCTCCAGAAGACTCATCCAGTTTTCTAATGTTGCCATCAACTGCAATAACCTGACAATGTCATTAAAACCATAGAGGAAATGACATCTGCTTGTTTTAATTGTGACAACCAAGAAGCGATGAAGATAGCTGGACTGTCTGACTGTAAAAGGACACGAATGGACTTGTTGTCCTTAACAAGGGGAACCAAACTGAGTTTGGTTCAGCTTTTAACTTAAATTTAAATTTTTCATTTAACTCTAACTCGAGGTAAATGGGAATATGCATTTAATATTTATTTATTTAGCTATAGAGGTACAGGGACAGGTCATCGTTAAAGTGATCTATCCACTGTAAAATCATGTACATTTTTTTTTGTCTGTCTGACATTCATTATGCAGCACTTAAAGTTAACATTAGACACACTTTTTGTTTGTAAAACACAGGGGCTTTATTTCAAATTATATATTTATGTATCTTGATTTTTTTTTTTGTTGACAATTCTGTGTACGTACCTAGCCAAAAAGCAACATGGATTTATTATTGTTCTACAAGACTGTAGCATACCTGTAAGAGCTTCATTGATTGTTTTTCCACATCCCGTTTTATTATTTATGTTTGTGTAAGTTTGAATAAAATCCTGCTTTTGTAGCACTGGTTTAAGTGTGTAGTTTGTACAACTATTGAACCACACAGGAAGATGGAGACATTTCAGAAATATTTATACCCACTGATTTTTTTTTTCTCATATTTTTTTAGCCACAAACATTAGTGTATTTTATTGGAATTTCATGTGGTAGACACAAGGATGATAATAGTTTGGTGTTATATATATATATATATATACATATATATATATATAGTTTAGTTTTATTTCATTGTAATGTTTTTGTTTATCTAATTCAGTTAGCTTTATTTAGTTTTTAGAGCGTGTTTGCTAATTTTTATTACTTAATAGTAATTGATTAGCTTTACTTTAGTTTTTATCAGTTATAGTGGTTTTACTTTTTTCATACTTTGGTTCATTTTTAGGGGCAGAATTCAAAAAGGTCTAGGTATCGTAATGTTATTGTAACACATCAGTTGGGTAATGAAAAATCAACAGAAAATGGTATTTTCCCAAAAAATGGATTCAATTATGGTTGAACAACCAGCTGACTGGGAGCTTCTTCCAACATCTGATGTAAACTGCTTATGTCATCAGATTAAGAAGCTAATAAATAGATTCACAAAAACAAAGAATATTACATCTATATTTCCTGTATGTTTTGGTTAGTTTTATAAACGCACAATATAGTACCAGTTAGTTTTCCCCCACCAATCGGGTTGAGGTTGTAATGTGAATTGGGCAGTAAATACTTTTTCAAGATCTTCCACACACTGCAGCTCTGTGATTAGCTGCTCTGTAATCTCTCAGTGAAAATTCTGCTGTATTCCAGCCAAATGAGTGAAGTCACACTGTTCCTTCGCTTTCCTGCCCCTCTGGTCAGAGCAGTCCACCAGTTCATAACAGAGATACGAGTTGTGTAGAGAAGCCGCCCACTGCTGCTGCAGCCCCGGCCCGCTAACTCGCAGCAGACATTTGGACTGGCGCAGAAAAGAAAAAAAAGAAAAAGAAAAAGAGCAAAGGCGGCTGGGAATAATGATAGGATAAATAGGATTTTATTACTTCACTGTGATGTGTGTGAGCTGTTAGGATCACTCAGTCCCTCAGAGAGAAATATTAGAACCAACGAGCCCTCTGTTGTCCTCTCCTGGGTGTTCACCAGCATATGGTGGGACGATGGTTTGGGCTTGGAAATATGACATAAATACGACAATTTTTCAGATCAGATGGTCGAAGGAACTGTTGACGGGGAAGCAGCAACAGAAATGCCTGAAATAGGTGACTTTTGAACAAATTTTGTTTTTTTTTAAGCAACAGAGTTTTGTAAGAGAAACAACTGAGCTGCGGTGTCCATAGGGCTACTCTGTTTCAGACTTACATAGCTTGGACTAGGAGTATAAACAATGGACTTTAGTGCGCCACTGTTTTTATGTGACTCGATTTCTCAATTGTTGGCACTCAGCAGAAACCATTAAAATGTGTTGTGTCAGTAAACATTATGGAAAGCTTGGCGTCCACTGGAAACCCACCCAAACACACACACACACACACACACACACACACACACTGAAACAAATAGACCCAAGAGTCAAACCTCAGCAGACAATATGTACTCGAAACATTAGTCTAGCTTTCCACAGTATATTAGTGACAGAATCTGTGGCAGATGGCGAATTCATGGTTTTCTGCAGGGCATGGTCCATGTGACTTTATGGGAAATCCAAATCATGAATATTAAAATGTTAAAAAACCTCTCTACTCTTCCCAATGTGGGTGGTCATCCTTTAAACCCAAGCATTCCAACAGAACAAGCACGAAGTCAGATCTCAGATGCTTCCTGGATCTGCTGAGGCAACATGTAAGGTCACTATAGAGAGAGATCCGCTGGTGTTGATGTGAGTTATCCACAGGGCTGTTTTAAAACACATTTTAAGATCTAAGGAATTGTTTTTGGCTGAGAACATAGTTCATGACTACATCAATGACAGAAGGTTTTCCCAGTCTCTGACCACTTAGCTCAAACAAGCGAGTGGTTCAGATGTTGTTCTGGGTTTTTTGTGAGGTGGATGACTCAATCCAGTACAACACAATCCAGACTAATATATGTCAATGACAAGATATCTCATCTGCTTTTCAATTCCCTTTAGATTGAGGCATTATGTTTCTCTTTTTAATTTCTGAGCCTGCTTCGTGTTGACAGACATGAAGCATTGAGGTGATTTTTTCTTTTTAGTAATCAGGCCTGGATGTGGCTAGTAGAAAAAGTGTGTAATCACAGTTAATTTATAAATAAATGTAAGGGATGATTATAGAGTAAGATTGATTTGAAGAGATGTGTTTCCATAATAAGTGAAACTTTCATTGAAAAAAAAAACAAAACTATTTTTTTGTATCTATTCAGGTTATCTTGGTTTAAGTTTAGTGCTTTTGAGATGTTTATGCCTGTAATCTACCTAACAGATTAGATTCATCAGGATTTATGTACACTGTTATGCTGATGAGTCAGCAATATCTCATTTGTCTGTGATGATTTTTCCAATTGGAAGCATATACAGTAGTAAAACAAATTGGGTCCAAGCACAGAGCTCTGCGGTACTCCTTATGGAGTGTGAGGTTCACATGAACAAACATGCAGGATTTAAACCAGCCTGGTGCTGCTCTCTTCACACCTACAACATCTTCAAGCCTTTCTAAGAGAACATGATGGTCAACTGTGTCAAAAGCAGCAAACCAGAACAGACAAAAGTCCAATATTTGAGGTTAAGAGAATATCATTTGTAAATTTCAGAACTGCTGATTTAGTGCTTTGATGAACTGAAATCTGATTGGATCTCCTCAAACAGGTCATCACGTTTCAAGGACTTTAGATCACAAAGGAAGAAAAGACATTGGTCTGAAATTTATTAAGTCATCTTGATCAAGAGAAGGTTTCTTAAGAAAAAAGTTTAATTACAGCTGCCATTACTTAAGAACCCTTCTCTTGGAAAGCCTGTGAAACATGCCTGTTTCACATTTATAGTGGAGGCAGTAGCCAACATGCAAGCTGAAGCTTAAAATGAAGCCAAAATGTTTGATAAGTCAGAAAGCTAAACTGACTTAAACAGTCCAAACACACGTCAGGTTCTACAGTTAGTGCTGCATAAGTTACTGAGGATGAAGTAATCCGGCTATTAGATTTTTCATATAGTCAATTTTATTTAAGGAGGACTCCATAGAATCGTTACTGCTGAGAGTCAATGACTCTGTAAGTTTGACAACTCTGGTAAAGTACACATCTCTGAATTAAAGCAAGGGACCAACCTCCTTGTCACTAGTCTATGGCCAGTCACAAGACGACTACTCTACCCACAGAGCCACAGTCGCCCAAAGAGCTTGTGAACAAGAACACCAGATTGTGAAGGCCAGAGACTGAAGAAATTAAGAAATGGGACAGATTTCTTGAAAGTTTGTTACAGCATCTGTTTGAAAAATATCTACTACAAGGACATTTTCTCTGACGTGGTGTACTCAGGTGAAATAAAGTGAGAGGTTATTTAAAAATGGTTGGACAGGACAGATTTGTGGAGAGGTTCTGTTATTTCTTCACTCCTATATTGTCAGCACAAGGTCTAGACTCGAGTGTGACGACGAGAGTGGGCAGGACTGTGGATACTTTGAGCGAAGCCAGTTGAGTCACAGATAGGATTAAAGGCTACATTTAGGCTATCACTTTCAGTAATGGTAAAATCCCCCACTATAATGACTTCATCTGTATTTAACAGTAAATCAGATAACAGTGGACTAGAACAAAATTGTAGGACAGACAATTTAGACAATTTAGTCGTAGTTTCCAACTGAAAATGGCCATTATACAGCATGTTACACATTATAAGTTTTTCTTTATTTATTCCTCTCTAGTATAAAGGTTTACTATGCCGTAAGTATAACAAGCTAATGTAATGTTTTGATGTGTGTCTGACCTAAAATGCAGCAGCGGACATATTACAGTACTGACAAGTTTACAGCGAGGAAAGTTCGCTCGTCGAAAATCCAAATAAGAAGGAGAAAAAAACCACATAGGGACTCACAGAAAGCAGGAGCAGAAACAAAGTAAACATTCAAATGTGACAATGAGTGAGAAAGAAAAACAGGAGCATAAATATTGAGATTTGATTAGTAGGTTGGAAACAGGTGAGGCTAATTAAGTGAATGTGGAACATCTGTGGAGGACACAGTGAGGCTGGAGACACAGAAAGATTTTAAACAGGCGAAAAAAACACCGAGAGAAGATAACTGAAACATGAAGAGCTGAAGGAAACACAGCGGTGAACAGAAATACAACCAGGAGTTTAACTGAGTCCCGAAGCAAGACGTAGAAATAATTCACATCGGAAAGGGATTCATTAACAAAATTTCAGACAGCTGATGTGTTTTGCACTATGAAATACCAGAAACCAATGATTATAAGCACAAAACACCTTTATTCTTTTTGCGAAGAAACAAACTTCATTATAGACCTACAGGGGTAAGAACTGACTTTCACATTCTGCACAGAATACCTGTCTGCTGGACTGCTTTTCTGCACATGCCTCTAGAGCTGCGTTTTCATTCTAAATGTGTGTTAAACTTTGTCGATGTTCCGCTACTGTAGAAATAAATAAAATAATAACACAATTTTACAATCGTGGTGTTTCCATTAAATAAAAAACCGAGTTGAAATAAATTTGTTCATGCAAAGAGTCATTAAAGAAACATGCCGCACCATCATCCTCTGACCACTTCCTGTCATCCTCTTGTGAAAAAGTGTTTCCATCGCAGTTTTGTGAAATAAACCACTTTCAAAGCCAAAAAAATAAATAAATAACACTTCATCCTTGCACCGAAACGTTTTAGTGAAAAATATGTTGTTTTTTTTATTTGGCGTGTTTGCATTGAGCATTTTTATTTTTAAAATGTTAATTTGTTCACTTATAGTCAGAGGAAGCACAGCTAATTTTAGCACTTGTCAAAGTAATTAAATAACCATGGGATTCAAACATCTTACCCAAACTATTCTGCACCTCCAGGAGCAGACTGGATAAAAACGTTTGCGTTCTGCCTTATAAAAATCGTCTATCGTTTGAGTCAAAAACATCCTCTATAATTTAAATATTTCCTCTTTTTTATCCAAAAATGGCCCCACATTGAATACAGCATGCTTGCATTGTGATGAGAACTCCAGTCTCTGTAAATGCAAAGCAGACATTTTCATTTACAAGCGGGTCTTCCCAATAATGATATTCAACTAGACTGGAGGTTTTTACAGCAGTGGGACTCTTTTCCTCAAAAAACACCATATTTTTTTAGAAACTACATGAAAATGCGATTTAAATCCATCAAATCAATAATTTGTGTCATTTAAAGCCTAATAGCTCATTTCAAATTGAGAAGCCCTTCTTGTCTGTGTCTGCTCCCATGGTGATGGCGGTAAAAAGCAATTATTCTCGTTAACAGGAATCAGGACGCGCCTCTCACCCTCGCCGACAGGTTTTCATGCGAGGCCGCAGCGTAAGAGCTTCCTGCAGAACGCACAGCGAACAGAACTGCATTCATGTCTGTCTGGTTTTATGATGCTTCATCTCCATCAGACATTATTTCACACTCCTCTCCCTGTGGCTGAGTGAAGAGGTGGAGCTGTTGATTCAGAAAAACAAAGTTATGTGCTGGAAAATATATCAGGGTGTTTTCCCCCCATAAGCTGCCCATGAGGCATTAGTATGGACTCATTAGCTAAAAATGGGTGCTTAGTTTTATATGGCTTTGCGGTTTGGGGGAAATTGAGCTGTGAGAAGTCAGGTTTACTGAGCAGCTTGGGGGAGCATGGGGGGGGGATGGGTTCTGCACATTTTTACACATCAAATCTCTACGCTATTACACAATTTCAGCCGTGTATCAGCGTATAAGATTGTGCCCACACACGTCAAACACCCATGGACAACCAAATGCACGTTCTGCTGAATCAGCGTGTCCTGCTATTTTTACAAGCTGGGCCCCCGCCCTCTGTCTTCACCCCAGTGTAGCTCAGACGTTTCAGCTGTTTGATGTCTGACAGCTTTACCACTTGGCTAATGCTAACATTAGCGATATTAAAACAATAATAGAGAGAGATTTACAGTCCGCGCTCCAGACGCATGGGCGTGAGATAGCAGGAGGGTTATTACTGTAACCGGGGCTCTGTCATCTTCTGAGAGCTGTCGGCCAAGTTTGTGTGTGTGTGTGTGTGTTTGTGTGTGTTTGTGTGTGTGTGTTTGCACGTGCCATGCCACCTCTGAGAATGTGTGTCAGCCATAACGGGATCTTTATTCAAAGCCTACACCCTCCAACTACATGCTACAGGGTGAAGTAATGAGCGTTCATTTAGTAATGCTACAGCAGACATGACAATAACATGACAATAACATGACAATAACATGACAATAACACGACAATAACATGACAATAACATGCCAGAATCAAAGCATGTGCTTCTGGCTAAACACCAAAGAGAGAACATCCAAAGTTTCCCCTTTGGTAACTTAAAACGCCACTGTTTATTTTTAAGCACATGTTGCTCCTCCTTTATTCAATCCAGTCGGTTTAGTTTAATCAGTTTCATTTAATTCGTTAGAACAAACTTAGAATGCAGAGAAACTTCGGTTAGTTTATCTGGAGAAACTGCTCACCTTACCTTAGATCAACGTTTAGCATTAAACTTTTTGATATCAGAGCAAGACCTAAAGAAACTCCTGTTAGATTACAAGTCTAGAGCAAACTTAGAAAGTGCCATCTACCTTATAGAATCAAACATGGAGAACCAACATCTAGTTTTATCAGATCAAGAATCCAGAGGATAAACATGGGGAAGCAATATGTAGTTTTATACTTTTTAATTTTTGTCTTTCGTTTGGTGTTTAGTTTGTATTTTCCTTCTACAGGGTGGGCCATAAGTTTCCATACTTATATATAAAATAAACATTTTATATTGGACAAGCGTTTTTATTTTTGTGGGACTCTGTAATCGCTGCACGTCTTGGACTACTTTGTGGTTGATCTGCAACATTCCCGGTTTTCTGAAACTTGCAAGTAAGTTTTGCCACAGTGTCATGTGTGTGTGATGCTCGTTCCATGTTTTCTGTTAAAGTTTTGTGCAGCCATGCGACTGCTTCCTGATCCAGCCATCAGTATAATTTCAATTCTTTGCTCTTTTGTCAAACGCATCTTCTTGGGTATCTGAAATATAAAGGAAATATACATTTTACATTCTCCTATGTATGGAAACTTACGACCTCCCCTGTAATTCATGTAAAGCACTGTGAATTGCCTTGTTGCTGAAAATGTGCTATATACTGTATATAATATATATAAATGAAGAATTACCTTAATTTGGTTCAATTAAACGGTTGATTTTAACTCAATTCAGTGAATGTGTGGAGCCACCACCATAGCAACAGGAAATAACAGTTATTTCATGCTACATTATGAAAATTGTACTGCTCTAACAATGTTATTCATGTTTGTTCAATATCCTGTTGCATTATTAAAAAAATTCCTTTCACGTTTGAACAATATCTCAGTTACGATATGCCTATTGTTCATGCTAAAACACACATCTTTTCCCATTCTTGCATGTATGATGTATGAACATGTTCATGTATAGCACAAACAAAGATGCTTTCCTGCTGGTATGTAAAACATTTGTCATGGTGGCTGTAGGAGAGCCAAATTCCAGACAAGCAGTGAAGTGTGACGTTAGATTGATTGATTTTGTAAAAAAGAAAAAGAAGAAGAAGAAAAAAGCAGACTTTAAACGACTTGACAAGCTGGAACCAAAATGGGAAACAGGCCCGACAACAATCTAAGAAAAATAAAGACAAATACACATGAAGCATAACACAAAAACATAGTTTACCAGACAAAGAAGTGAACAGCAAACCTAAATACCACACATGAAACTGGTGAGTATGAATAAAAAAACACAAAAACCATGGCAGGAATAATCTGAAGAGAAAAGCTAATAATCAGGGTTAAAGAATAAACTATAAAACTAGACAAGAACAGGCATGACGAAACCTGATGAGCAACGAGGAAGAGAAACTGACAGAGCATGAAAAAACTTAAACTAGGACTAACCAAACAACAGAAACTATTCAGGAAAGGGAAAAACAGATCTACCAGAAAGAACTAATGATGCAAAAACTATGAACCATAAATAACCCATAACAAACCACAAGCCGAACCAGCCAAGGATCATGACACATTTCACATTGAGAAACGTCATCCACCACTCCAACTGGAGGCTTCACAGTTTGTAAAAGAGTCAAGACGCCTCAATAATTTGCGGTGATTTCTGACCAGTTCTGTCTCTGCTCAATCCTGCATGGGACCAGCTGGATCTGGAAACGTCTCACCGTATTCTGCATGACTACAAAGCCAGAGATGGACAGATCCATTTTTTTCCACTTCCGATACGGATACAGATATCGACATGTTGGCCTATACCGATCTGATACAGAAAAACCTTCCTGAATTGACTTAAAAATCTTTCTTTGTTTGTTTTTTTTAACACAGACAAATGTACTGAACTACGCAGTTATTAAATATGCATCAGTACAGCACAAGTACACAAGATAGCTTCACAAGTTTGGTCAAACGTAAAAACAACACAACTTTCATTTGTTCAGTCAGTGCAAAGACGAGAAGAACAATCGATGTAAAATAAATGTAATAAAGAAACTGAAACTGACAAAAACAAACGTTTGTTTGTTTTAGATCAGGCAACATGGCTACTTACTGCATTAATGAGCTTCTCTAAGCTGTAGTTGGTGATATGTCGTTTGCTGCTGATCATTTATGTGGCTAAAAACAAATAATATTTTTACATCAACTTCTAAGTTATGTGAAACTTCTGTTAAAATCATTTGAAGGCTCAGAATCAACCCGGTACCGGTCCACATTATCAAGGGAGAAAAACTCACCTGGTGTAAATAAAATTTTTACGCCAGGTGAGTTACGCTTAAGAGAAATTAATTTACCGTATTTTCCGCACTATAAGGCGCATAGAATAGATGCTACAGTAGAGGCTGCAGTTACGCTATGCATCCATTAGATGGAGCTGCGCTAAAGGGAATGTCAACAAAACAGATAGGTCAGTCAAACTTTATTAATAGATTACAAACCAGCGTTCTGACAACTCCGTTCACTTCCAAAATGAATAAACAGCTATTTTATTATTTTCCCCGAGGTAAAGTCAGTGACGTGGTATTTTCGTGACACAGTTTATCGTGACACAGCTAGTTAGCGTGCTAGCGCTGTTGCTTTCATTCCAATAGTGATTGTACTGACAC
>CAEFZX010009521.1:0-23965 GCA_903066825.1 Alfaro cultratus | reverse complement strand
TAGGTGGTCCGTAACTGTTTGTTAAGTGGGTTAAGTGGTCCTCAGCCTGAAAACGTTTCAGAAACACTGGGTTAGAGTAATCTTTTTCTTGGCCCAACTTTTTTTTGCCTGATTCATGTTTTTTAGTTTCCCAGATGGAGTTTCTGCTTATATCTGAATTTGTGGTGGGACCTAAAAATTAGGGAGATGGCAAAGAGGCCTTCTAACTTCAGGCACATGGAGCTCATTGTCCAAGATAAATAGTCAAAACAACAGTGGAAGCATGTTGTATGTATAGCAATCATACATACAATTATCGGTTTTTCACTGATAATTGAGAAAGGAATAAATAATTGCTTAGAGATTTTTTTCAATTCAGAACTATTTTTCTCTATCAAAAACAAACTTCTTGATTGAAAAAAAATAATTTGGGTAGCGTATTAAGAAATATCCGCAAATAGGGTTGCACAGTTTACCACGAAAGTATTGTCATTTCAATAATAGTGCAAGAATGTAATAATTGTTTGCTAATGACTTTTAAGTATCACAAGATCCCACTTTGCATGAAAATATGATCTTCACTCTGTCACAGTGAGGATTAGGAGCGTGTTTAAAAACCAAAGGAGGAAGGAAACTCGATTTATGGTCACCAATTCTTATTGTCCCAATTTTAATCAATAAAATTGCCGTTGCATAGTTTTCTAATATTGTGCAGCTTTGTTCACAATCATACTTTTCAATAGACCTGTGTAGTATTCTCTATTTAGTGGTGTCTGCAGTGACTCCAGGTTTTTTGGACTGTTCTCTGACTTGCCCAGTTCCATGCAGTGTCCTTGGACCTGTTGTCACTGAAAAGAGTTTTGTTGCCCTTTGTCTCAAGCTGCTGTCTCAAATGTCCCAGGACTGTCATGTTTGCAAATACAGTAGTTCCAGGGTCACAAAGGGTCATAAAGATGTCAACAACAACAACAAGATGAGTCATGTTAGCCTGGAGGTCCCAGGCTGTTCAGATGTGGAAATCTTTATAAACTTTAATGTATTATATTGCCAAAACTATTTGATCACTATTTCACCTGTCCATATTATAGGAATCATGTATTCCAATCACGTCTTTGGCCACAGGTATATAAAATGAAGCACCTAGGCCAGGGGTGTCAAACTCCAGTCCTCAAGGGCTGGTGTCCTGCAGTTTTTAGATGTGCCACAAGTACAAAACACTGGATTGAAATGGCTTAATTACCTCCTCCTTGTGTAGATCAGTTCTCCGGAGCCTTAATGACCTAATTATTCTATTCAGGTGTGGTGCAGCAGAGGCACATCTAAAAGTTGCAGGACACCGGCCCTCGAGGACTGGAGTTTGACACCTGTGACCTAGGAATGCAAACTGTTTTTACAAACATGTGAAAGATTGACTCGATCTCAGGAGCTCAGTGAATTTCAGCATGGATCTGTGATAGGATAGTCTGCAGAAATGGTCAGATTTAGGTAAATTATTGTTTTCTTGTGGAACAATTCTGACTTCTAATGATTAACACACTCAAATAAGATGTTCTACTGTCTTTCCCATTTTGAACAGTGGCTATAAAAAACACAAAAGGTAAAGTAGAAACTAATGTGTCAGTTACATTCAGTCTGGATTTCAAAGAAGAGATAAATGTTGCACTATTCATTTTGTTAAAAACTACTTTTTTGTTTTATTTTTGCATTCAACAAATACATGCACTCAAACTGATTGTATATTGTTGCTGAATTAACAGTGAAATTGTGTTACTGCCACAGAATATGAATATTTTTAAAAACTTTCTAAACATATTTACCATGTTGCAGGGAGAGTGCAGAAACAAGGTAACATGTTTAATTTAAATGACTTTCTTTAAAAAGAACATTTTCTCATTTGGTGATTATTTCAGCTGCACTATCTTATTGTCTTTTTTAATACAAGTTATCTTTTGCTTCATAACTAGTTAGTATTTGGATAGTTAATGTTTGTCTGATGTCTAAATGTAAACTGATTGATATAAATAAGATGTGTTTTATGGTTGCTGTCACATTGGCTCTGCCTGCTCTGTGTGTGTGTGTGCGTGCGTGTGTGTGTGTGTGTGCGTGTGTGTGTGTGTGTGTGTGCTTCTGCTTGTGTGGTGGGGGGGGGTTGTGTAGGAATGCGCCCTCTGCATTATGCTGCATGGCAGGGGAAGACTGAACCAATGAAAATGCTGCTGAAAGCAGGCTCATCAGTCAACGGACAGTCAGATGAAGGACAGATCCCTCTCCACCTGTCAGCTCAGCACGGACACTATGATGGGGTAACTCAGTGTGTGTGGCTGTTTGTTTCTGTCTAGATCTGATGTGGCATGTTTGAAATTAGGGTCAAACAAACCAGTAATGATTTTGTGTGTGTGTTGCAGTCAGAAATGTTGCTACAACACCAGTCCAACCCTTGTATCTCAGATGCTGCGGGGAAAACTCCCCTGGACCTCGCCTGTGAATTTGGGCGTGTTGCAGTAAGTTCAATAAACAAAAAGAAAGTTTTAAATTTTCTTTGTTTGAACTAAATATCTATATTTGATATTTGAAAAAAAATGTTGTAGTTTCCTCAAAATCAATCAAGTTTATCTGTATGGCCCATTTCAGCAACAAGACAGTTCAAAGTGCTTTACTAGAAAGACAAAAACATCATGCAGTCACCAATTTGAGAACAATATAACATTTTATCAAGTGTCTTTATCAAACACATCAATACGCATGAATATGTTGGTCAATGTTCCATTAATTATGGTTCAAAAGCAACTCTATATAAGTGGGTTTTAGTCTTGATTTAAAGGGACTCAATGTTTCGTTTCGTAGGTCTGTCTCAATAAGCAATACAACAATTAATTGCATGATAAATTAGAACAAGCTCAATAATTTCCATTGGCATTCTTTGTTGTTTTTCCTTTTTCTCTCTTTTACCATAAATTGCACAATAACAGTATTCAGTGTGGTTCTTTGGTCTCAACTTATTCTTTTTGAAGGAAAGTTTAATTTTCAGAGACTTCATAATTCATTTTATTTGTTGTTTCTCTTATGCTTTCCAGTTCTAGTGTTAAATGTTCATTAGAATTTAAAGTTTATAGATCTTTAAGAGGGTGTTTTTGCATTATATACCATTACCATTATATTACTTGAAATTATCTCAAAACTACAATGTAAGCGTCATCAAAATAAATTGTAACTTTTAGGACAATTTATTGTCAGCATAATTTGTAATCGTGACACACCTGCTATGTATAAATATATATATATATATTTTATAAAAGTTGCATACTGCAGCTTCAAAAGAGAGAATTAGTTTGTAAAATTTAGAGGTTTGCAAAATGAATGTGCCTTTAAGCAATTTAGGAAACAACAGATGATCGTTTCCTAAATTGCTTTGTAATTTATAAATGGCTTTATAAGCGTCTGATTATATTGTATTTTTGGATTTCACCTCAAACATGATGCTTCATTGTGTGATGTCAAAAAAAATTTAAAGAAATAATATTAGACTCTTGGAAGAGCAATTGTGGAGCTCCACATGTCTGGTTCATAATTGAGGACATTTATCATAGGAATGTGCCTCATTATCAATTATAGCAATTGTATATAGTGATAGCCATAACTCTTTTCAGGCATCTCACCTCTCAGCAAGGAGACAGATTCTGTGTCCAAGAACAAAATAACTTTTGTTGCAAAATGTTGGAATCAACCACAGAACAAAAACTAAACCATGAAGATGTTTGTTGGACCTGGTGAGACAGTGTCTTTATCCACAGTGAAACATATCATGAAAGCCCACTCAGCCATGAAGAAGCCTTTTTTCCAAAAGTAACCTAGAATCCAGATTACTGCTTGTGAATTGATTCAAGGACAGACTCTACATTCTGAAGCTATGTCCTGTGTTTTGATCAAGCTAGCATTGAAGTGATTGGCCATAGTGACCATTATTACAGTTGCTTGATAAAGAGAGAAGTTTGCTAACTTAAAAATGTGAGCCCAAGTGTGATGTGCAGTGTTGGCAGCATTGTGTTGTGTGGGTGTTTTGCTGATGGAAGGACAGGTGGACTTCAGAAAATACATGGGAAAGCCAAACACAAATGGATCTTCTGAATGATCAGTGACCTTTAGCATACAACCAAACTAATTACAGAGATTTAAGGACAATATAGTTAATGTTTTGAGGTGGCCATCTCAAAAGTCTGATCTCGCCTCCATAAAAAATGTGTGGGTAGTGCTGAAAAGTTGTGTGTGAGCAGGGCGGCCTCCAAACAGGAACTGGCCAAAATTCCAGAAACAAATTGTGAGAAGTTTGCTCCCAAGTCAATGTGTTTAATAGGAAATTCTACCAAATACTAAGGAAGTTTAAACTTCTGAATTTGAATAAAGTTTTTTTTTTTTAAATTGTGTTTTTATCCAGCATTCATTTGATTGAAGTTCCCACTGATACTGTGTTTTCCTGTTTAGGTGGTCCAGCTCCTGCTCAACAGCAACATGTGTGCAGCCATGCTGGAGCCGAAACCCTCAGACCCAAATGGAGTCTCCCCGCTGCATCTGGCTGCTAAGAATGGACACATAGACGTAATACGGTCCGAACAATAAGTCTTAAATCATAATAGTCATTTAATCTAATCAACAGTACAGTCAATGTTTCTATATTCATTTTAAAAAGTACTCCACATGCATGCGTTTGCAGATTTCCTTTCACTGAAAGCAGACAGTTAGCACTAAGTCAACACTTTGAAGCCCTAAAGTTCCCTAACTCAACACAAAAACCCACAATCCAAATAAATTTCAGAACTGCAGTCCAATTCTTTTCCTGTACATTTGCTTCATAAACAACGAACTAAGGAAACAATTAGTGTCTAATGGTAGAACCATGACAACATGAAGCATGCAAATATACCAGCAAACAGCAGCCATCTAATCTCTTTCTGCTGAGATATATTGAACCATTAAGCATAATTTCTGACTACACTGACTGCTTCAATCAGATAAAAACGCAAAACTGAAAGGCCATCAAGCTGATTCTTAAATTGGAGTTTCACCAATAAGGTTTTTAAGTCTGGCTGGATGTTGTCCTGGAATGACTTGAAACTGTAGGACATTTTTGTTTACTTGGTTCCCGCTCAAATTGGTGTGCAAAAAAAGCAAAACACAACAGAGAGAAAACAAACAATCATCCAGCCTGCTTGGTATCTCTATCTAACTAAGTAAAAAAGATCTATTAAAAGAATTTAACCACAATAACTCTTGAAAATGGTTGAATAAAAACAGGCCCCCATGGATTGTGTCCTAAATCTCTGCCAGCTATACAGCATTTGTGTTTATGTTTTTCATGCTTCAAAATCCTCAGACCCAAATTATTTTGTAATGGTGACTTTATAAAATAAACAAAAGTGTAATTTAAGTTGATTTTGCTCTGCAGGTTGTTGATCCAGGCTGGGATAGACATCAACAGACAGTCTGAGTGTGGCACTGCCCTACATCAGGCTGCCCTCTGTGGGAAGACGGAGGTGGTGCGGCTGCTGCTAGATGTAAGTCTGTTGTTGTTCTTAAATGTGTTTGTTTTTCAGCCGAGCAAATTTACACCTCATTGTTCATCATTCTTTACACTGTGCAGTAAAGAATATAAAGACATTTCTGAAACACGTTGCATAAACAGGCAATCTGGCCAGCCTCATGCTGTACCTTGATACTGATCAGTGTTCCAGTTTTGCCCCTTTTTTATCTCTTCTGTTTCATTGTAGAGTGGCATCAGTGCAGGAGTGAGAAACACTCTGAGTCAAACTGCCTTGGACATTGTTAACCAGTTTACCACCACACAGGCCAGCAGGGAGATCAAACAGTTACTGAGAGGTGAGGCCTTAACTCACACATTCACATTCATACTCAGCATGCTCAGCTCATCTGTAACATTGCTAGGAGTAAAAACTGAAATGCAGTTAGAAAAAGTAGGTAAAAATTAAAATGCTCCCTCCTGTTTCTACACAATGTTGGAGCAAAAGTAGCTTCCAGGTGTTTAATCAAGAGTCATTGATTAAATGTTCCTCAAATGTTAATCAATCTACATTATTTATACCACAAGGTAGATTTGGTTACAGTGACGTGAGTCAGCTTTATTGACATGCAGGAAATTTGATATAAACACACAATAAATACATACAACACATAATTAAAAGTGACCTCGTGTTCAATACTTAAAAAACATAATAACAAAAAAAATAAATACACATAGACTTAAATACAGCAACCTCATTTGGACATTGAAAAAATAAAATAAAATAAAACTGTACTAAATTAAATTTTAAAAATTTATGGCAGCAGGCAAGAAATTGGTTTTATAAAAACTGGTTTTACATTTGTAGGCCAAATATCTGCATCCAGAAGTTGCAGTGCAGAGGATGACACATCTTTGCAGATGGATGTAGATAATCTCACCAGCCAGCTTCCTGAACCAATTTATTACTTGGTTCAGGTGGTGACCATGTGTCAAACAGGACTTTGTTGGTATGAAGTAAGGGAGCAAATGGACTAAATTTGCCTAAAGTCATTTCTAAATTTCACAATCAACTCATACAAAATTGGAGAAGCATGTTTCTATTGTTTTAGATTTTAGAACAAAAACAAAGTAATGAATGGAACCTGACATATTCATTAAAATAAATTAAACATTTTTGCTTTAAATGTTAGGTCATACTATTGTGGATATTAATGGCAGCTAATTCATGAAAACACAATAAAACTGTAAAACAAAACTTTTTCTTTATCTTAAGATTCAAAAACACTGCAAAGTTACTAACAGCCTCTGTGGAGTGCCTAATGTTAAATGATAAAGTTAAATTTAGTTGCCATAAAAACCCTTCTGTATAGAAAAATGCGAAAAACTGAAGTGTTTCTTATCTGGGCTGGAAGGGAAAATGTTTTCTGAAATACTCTTTACTTTTATGCAACATTCTCATAGATAGTAATGTATAAAAGTTGATCTGCCCTCACCTCTGCTGCCCCAGCTTCTGTTTTCTCATGTGTGGCCCTTTGTTCTGTAGATGCATCGGCTGCAATGCAGGTCCGAGCGCTGAAGGATTACTGCAACAACTACGACCTTACCAGCCTCAACATCAAAGCTGGAGACATTATCACGGTACATTCACCACATTTTGCAACCATTGTAAAATATTTTCTGATGATTTCATATACTGTAAAGCCCTACTTCTATTTATTGTGGCTTTGGTCCCTATTTAGTCCTGTTGTTTCTTTTTAAATACCGTATATGTTTTGTGGCATTTCCTGATGGGGGACTTGATTTATTTGTGTCTGAAAGGAACATTTACTATCTCTAGCCTAGTTGATCAGAGAAAATGACAGAAAAAGTTAGTCCCCAAGACGAGTTCAATTAGAAATGAAATGTTATTTGGCAGTACGATAAAATAAATGAAACAATTTTTTGGCTTTCCTAGCTCCCTACTTCAAATCTCTGTCCTTGAAGGCTCCACTAATAAAATATGCAAAAGTATACGAGCTATGTTCCAGGACTTGTTTCTAGTGAAAAACTTCAGGGCCTCATTTCAGAAAGCAGAGTTAACAAACTCAGGCGAACACTCTGAACAAAGTGTCAGGCTGGGATAGACACTTCATAGAGCTACCCAGCTCTATGATAATCAGGGTTTTTGGTTTCAGAACATGTTAAAGTCACAATGATGTACAGCTCAACAGTGGGAGGGCTTCTATTTAAAAAGCTCCATTATGAAATAAAATTTACCTAAAAATAAGCTTTTCATGCCTGATACCAATAACATAACAGAAAAACAGAATAGCTTTAATAAAGAGCACCAGCCAGGGATTAAACCCTGGTGTTTGGTAGAACCTCATCATGTTAATGTGAGTAAGATTCATATTCACCTCATAGGGACCTCTGCTGTACATTAACAGTTTATGTGCTACATTAACTTTTCTACCAAGATCTGGTTGGCATTAAAACAAAGTGCAGCACAAAGAATGTTCTCATTGTGTCATATGAATGATGTACGGACAGAAGTTTTGACTGTAGAAACCGTAACGCTAGAAAATATATTAGTCTGGGAATGATAAAACATCTAACTGCAGTGTGATCTCCCTCATCTGACAGGGATTTCTGCAGAGTATTTACAACATGTACAGGCTCCCACAGTAAAGAACACTTCATTTTTGACCTTGTGCTTTCCTTGTGCCAGGTTTCAGCTAAAACATGGAACAAACTCAGGGTTTGTTTAAACAATCCTGCTGCCGAGCAGGGATGGTTCACAGACAGTGATGACATAGTTACTTTGAAAAAGTAACTTTAGTCGGATTACTGATTACCCCTTCAAAAGTAACTTAGTTAGATTACTGACTACTTGATTTGGAAAGTAAAGTTACATTAAAAGTAACCTTTTAGTTACTTTCAGCTAACAGGGCTAACAACTCTGTTAGCAGCCTTCACATACCTGTGAAAGTTACATTGATCTTTGCCAGTACTTAATTGTAAGCTATTTTATAATGGTAACATCAACAATGTTTCTCCACTTATAAGGTTGAACTGAAGAGATTTTTTTAATGGTTACAACAGTACAAAAAAAGTTAGTAATTTGTGTTTTATGTATTCCACTATTGTCTGGAAAACTCTTAGAAGGATTTCAAAGCCCCCACCCTTCCTGCCCCAGCCTCCATGTTCTGCGTTACGGCCCTGCATCTGGTGTCAGAGTGCAGCACATAACGCCCTTCCTGCGGGTCCACAGCTGAGATGGCTGCGCAGATTTGTGACACTTATCTTAATATTAATAATTATAATAGTGTTTAGTTGTGCATCTTTACGGACTCGTTCATTCGTGGCTGTTTTCACATTTATTGCACTGTTCGTGTTGGTCTCGACGTTTGCAGTTTTCTGGAGCGCAAAGCGAAACTCGATATCATTCACAGCACATACATTAACTTGACATTAACAAAGACACAGCGGGACTGATCATCCGGGAAATGATGGACAGGGAGAGTCTGACTAAAACTAACTGGATGCCAGACAAATTCTGGGATTTCTTATGTGTCTCTGCTTATTTCACAGCCCAAATAGAAACTGTGATCACTCCCCAAGAGGCGTAGAGGAAATAAAATTGAATTACAAAAGAAAAGAGTAAGATGCAGTAACGCAAAGTGATTTCGATAAGTAACTGTAGTCTGACTACTGGATTTGAAATAGCAACACGTTAGATTACTCGTTACTGAAAAAAGTGGTCTAACGTCAGTAACTGTTCACGGAGTACGTTGTGGTAGTAAGTTGACTCTGGATAGCTGATACACGGCTTTCTGAAATGGAAAACCCAGGATATGCACATAGTTACCCCAGAACTTACTCAGAATATTCACTTATCCTGCTTTCTGGAAAGGGACACTGGAGGAACTTCTTAAACTTTCATCTTGAAGATGCTTTTCACTAGTTCTCAGGAGCAAATGCTCTGTGCATTTAAACATAATCTAAAGAAAATCATCTGATACCAGGCATCTTCTGGGCAATAAGTCAGTGCATCAACTTATCCATTTTTCCACTAAGTGTTCCTAGTTCAGACAGATATTTGTGCACAGGTGCTGGAGCAGCACTCTGATGGCAGATGGAAGGGCTGCATCCATGACAACCGCACTGGAAACGACCGCGTGGGCTACTTCCCATCTAACATTATAGAGGTCATCAAGAGGGCAGGTGACCACCTACATGACAGCTGTATGTGTGTGTGTGTGTGTGTGTGTGTGTGTGTGTGTGTGTGTGTGTGTGTGTGTGTGTGTGTGTGTGTGTGTGTGTGTGCGCGTGTGCGCGTGCGCGTGTGTGTGTGTGTGTGCGTGCGTGCGTGCGTGCGCGTGCGTGCGTGCGTGCGTGTGTGTGTGTGTGTGTGCGCGTGTGCGTGTGTGTGTGTGTGTGTGGCTTGTGTGAGCGGTTTGCATGTGTTGTGTGGTAGCTAGCAGCAGCTTTTGGCCTCCATCAGCCTGTTGCTCATCAACAGTGTCCTCTGGCGGCTGTTTACCTCCTCTAAGTTTATGTTCCTTCTGTCTTTCACCTTCACCTATACCAACCTCCTGTCTCTCTAACTCCCCCCCCACACACACACACACACCTCTCTTCGCTTCCTACAACTGCTTTATTAGATGCTTTTGTTCATTTTATGTATTTGCATTATTGCTTATAAAGATTCCATCTGGATATATATGGATGTTTTCTGGTTTTAATTTTTTAATTTTAATTTAATAATCAGTTCTATTTTTATGCTTTTTTTTTTTTTACTTTTTGACTGATCAGTTGTTGTTGTTGTTGTGTTGTTGTTTTTGTTTTGCAACCTCCCCTCTTACCCCCTCTCGGGTTGTACCCAGGCCACTCCCTCTCCCAGCAGTGCCACACCCTGCTCCTCCGCCGGCCCAACCCCTGCCCCATTGCCTCAGCCAACGGACACCCATACCCCCCCTCCAAAGTTCTCCCCCTGCATCTACATCTGCCTCCTCCCCCACCCCTCCATTCCGGCACACATTCCCTCCCTCGCTTCTCCTCGTTTGGGTATGTTCCTCTTCCCATCTCTCCTCCTCCTCTGTCCATTTCTCCTCCTCTCTCCACTCCTCAGGAGCAGCAGAGTCAGACAGGTACATACTGTAAACCACAGATAAGCATCCTTTCTTTTTTTTATGCTCTTTGGACAGAAAACTCATGGATTGTCGGCTGTTGCCTGGCTTTAGTTAAGAGAAAGATTCTATTAATTTTTGTTAGTTCATATGATAAACAGTGCTGTGCAAAAGTTTTGTGTAATGCTACATTTCTTCCTGTGTTCCTTCTAAGCAGTCAGTCTTTCCTGTAATATGTTAAACTGCTCTTCAGAATTTCAGAAGGAATTTTACCGAGCTTCTCACCCTATCTCTAAGGGAGATCCCAGACACCATATGGAAAAAGCTAATTTCAGCCACTTGTATCCATGACCTTGTTTTTTCGGTCATGACCCAAGACTCATGATAAATTGAGGGCTTCGCTTTTTGGCTCAGCTCTCTCTTCACCACGAGAGACCAGTACAGCACCCGCTTCACTGCAGATGCTGAACCAATCCGCCTGTCGATCTCCCATTCCTTTTTTCCCTCATTCGTGAACAAGATCCCGAAATACTTAAACTTCTCCGCTTGGGGTAGGACACCCCCCCGCCCCCTAACCCAGAGAAGGCACTCTACCCTTTTCCAGCTCAAGACCATGGCCTCAGATTTTTGGAGGCACTGATCCTCATCTCAGCTGCTTCACACTCGGCTGTGAACCGCTCCAGTGAAAGCTGTAGATCACAACCTGATGAAGCCAGTATGACCACATCATCCACAAAAAGCAGAGATGTGATCCTAAGGCCATCAAAATGGATCCCCTCAACACCTCAATTTCACCTAGAAATTCTGTCCATAAAAGCAACGACAATGTGCAGTCTTGGCAGAGTCCAACTCTCACTGGAAACAACCCCGACTTACTTCCGGCAATGCGGACCAGATTCTGACACTGGTCATACAGGGACCTATAGTAGCCTATATAAAAGGGCCTGGTACCCTATACTTCCGGAGAACACCCTACATGGCTCCCCAAGGGACATCCTTGAACGCCTTCTCAAATCCACAAAACACATGTAGACCGGTTGGGCGAACTCCCATGCACCCTCCAGGACCCTGCTGAGGGTGTGGAACTGGTCCAGTGTTCCACAACCAGGACGAAAATCTCACTGCTCTTCCTGAATCCACTGTTCAACTATCCGACGGACCCTCTTCTCTAGGACCCCTCAGAGTAATCCTCTAGGACTCACTCTTAAGGGAGGCTCTTAAGCTTCTCTGGCTTAAGAGTGTGACCCCTCTATAATTGGAGCACATTCTCTGGTCCCCCTTTTTGAATAGAGGCACTACCACCCCGGTCTGCCAATCCTGGGGAACTGCCCCTGATGTCCATGCAATATTGCAGAGTCACATCAACCAACCCAACCCTACAACATGCTAAGCTTTAAGAAACTCTTGGCGAATACAGTTCCCAAAAACATCCAAAAAGATACACTCTGGCAGAATGAAAACAGGATTCCAAAACAATTCCAAAAAACTTTTAGCTGATAAATTGATCAGATGATGATCAACTGAAAGATGATGCATCTCTCAGGCTATGTGTCCCCTCTTTGCTGGATTTTTTTCCTGTCAAACATGGCTTTCAGATACCATGTATTTTTTGAGTGTAGGCTTTATTTTTAGGTCAGACATTAGTTATCTGGTCCTTCACTTGTCAATATTATTTGTATGCCAACAGACCGAAATGTGCTATCACGGTCAGGTGCAAAAGGAAGGATTTACAAATGAGTGAAAAGCAGCCAAAGTCTGAAGACAAACTTTTACAGACCTCCAGAAACAGATCTGTCTCTCAAAACTACTTAAGCACATTGGAAGAATCTCTGGAATAGGAATAAATTAGGTGCAGTTTAAAACTTTTGCACAGTACTATGTATATTATAATAACATTGTAAACCTGTTCTAGGTTCTTAAAAGTACTAGACAAAGCAAATCATTTCATTTAAAACATTTGACTTGCACTGAATATGTTCACATTTATGAAGTATGTTATTATCCAATATAAGAATAAATTAATTTCTCTGTCAGATTATTGGAAATTGAATCACCACTCATGCAGTATTTTTTATAAAAACAATACTTTTTAGTCAAAATGATAAATTATTGAACCAAAAGAAGTTATTTTAAACCCTAGAGCTCTTCTAAAATCTTTAGCTTCCAGTGAGTAATAATGATTTATAGGTGGGCAGATTTTTATAGATATGCATTACACTCACTGTCTTGGAGAATTTTTTTGTCTTACAAATGATTAGAAGTTGGCCTCAGAAATTATTTGATTTCTACTTCAAGGACAATAAAAATTGTGTGTATATGTGTGTATGTGACAGGCTCCCGGACGGCAGAGCTGAGTCCTCAGGGCTCTCCCACTTTAGGACATCAGAGCAGCACCAGTGAGGACATCTGGGTGTTACGCAAACCAGTGGCAGGTACAACCCAAACTCTGCCTGTAGGGAAAAATTAGAATTTCTGCAGTTTTGTTCTATATGACCTATAACACCATAGAAAAGCTTAAAAGTCTATATAGTTTGCTTGCTAAAGAGCTGGGGGTTTTGCAATCTTTAAAATTGACATTGTTCATCAGTTCCCCTGGCTTACTCAAGCTGTTTTTTGGACTTTAGTTGCATTTTTTGTGTTTTCTCTCTTTAGCTGCTTTACCTGACTAGATTAGTCCAGTGTTTGCTTAGAAATAAGAAAACTTGACAAGGCAATATGTCACTAATATGGTGACATATTGTTTTATGTCACCGTATTGCTTTAGGTGACATAAAGCAATATATGTCAATTTGTGACATATTGCTTTGTGACATAAAGCAATGCATGAAGGCATGAAGAATAATTAGAAATAATTTTGTTAATTCTAACTGTCTTACATTTGGTCTGATTTAACTTCAGATAGTGAGAAAAAATGTGTGTCTTTTTATTTGTTGTATGTAAACTTTTGATTTGAGCTGTATGTTTTACATAATATACACACCCACTCCTGGAATGTCTCAGCAATGACTACAGATTAATAGCATCTGTTCTCAAGGTGTACTGTGCAAATCCTCTGTCTGTACTGTTGAAGATTAATTCACCTCATTATGACAGATGATTGGTGTGGTTCTTTGAGGAGGGGCCATTGAGTAAACTACCTGACTGATACAGCTAATAGTAATTTTAGCTGTATCAGCTAAAATTGGCTCTCAGACAATTATAGTGCATTAAACTTCCAGCCTAAGATGGTCAGGCAGTTGGATCTGGACTTTCTACTGAAGCTCCAGATAACTGACTGGAAATTAGCAAAAAATCAGCTACAGTCCAAAGGAAATCTTAAAAGACATGCAGTTTAATCAAAACCACTTTCAAAAGATTGCAATGAAATTTGGCTTGCTGGAATATATGAAGTTTCTGATTGAAGGAGGAGAGCGCAGTGGCAGTGGCAGTGGCAGTGTGTGCAGCTTGGGCAGCGTTCGCTCCTCCAGCAGCCTGCAGGGATCTGGAAACACCCATGTCCTGACAACACCGGCCCCCAGTCCTCAGCCGGCCCCTACGTCAGGACTCAATACTCATGGCCTCAACGCTCCAGGGCTGCATGCTCAAGCAGAAGGAGTCAAGGTAAGAGGCCTCCTGAATGTGTTTGCATACACAGGTTTTAACCACATTTCTGCTTTTAAGTTTCACAGAACAACCAGCACGTTGTTTCCTGGAAACAACAAAACAATTTCAGGAAGCTAACACAAATGTGTTTACCATGTTAACCACAGCTGCGCTTCCTGTCAGGTTGTTTTACCGTTGGAGAGAGCTGCATCACCTTTTTTTAACAGTTTAACCAGGTGCATTTTGGTTTGGGCCTCCATTTTTCTCTTTCACTTTTACGTTAACTCTCATTTTGTGTGTTGCATATGCATCACTCAGAGAGCGATGCATATTAAAC
This sequence comes from Alfaro cultratus, assembly GCA_903066825.1. Lineage (NCBI taxonomy): Eukaryota > Metazoa > Chordata > Actinopteri > Cyprinodontiformes > Poeciliidae > Alfaro > Alfaro cultratus. The sequence continues at coordinate 9,444 of CAEFZX010009521.1, read as the reverse complement.
CAACAAAAAAAATACTTATTATTTTTTTTCCCTTTGTGTAAAAGTTTTGGCACAATGATACATTTAAATGGGATAAAGTTTAAATTAACTAAATAGAGTAGTGTCAGTTATGATATTCTTTGAATATCAATTTGCAAGTATCGTCACCGATCCTTAGGCCTGGCTTTTGGATCAGGCATTCTAACGTCTGAATAAAATTTGACCCATTCCACTGCAGCTTTGGCCAAATCTTTGGGGCTGTTGTCCTGCTGGAAGGTGAACTTTTATCCCAGTCTAAGGTTCTTGGAGTGTCTGGAAGGTTTTCTTCCTGTATTTGGCTCCAAAAATCTTCCCATCAACTCTGACTAGCCTCCCTATCTCCACTGAAGAAAAGCTCCCCCATTAGTGCAAAAAATCTAATTGACTTGGACTCCTTATTTCACCTGTTTGCTTTGAATTCCACTTGACTTGTGGCAAACTGCAAATTTGACATTTTTGTCTTTCAACCAGTGACGTGCGGCTCTGCCTCACCTGCCATCATGGAAAAATAATATATAATAATAAAATAATTTTAATTGCTATTTTCACCCTGTGGTTTGTACTACAAAGTATTTATTTTTCATTTAGCTTAACCAATTTTGATAATTTTTTCTTCAAAATCACTGAATTTTCGCAATTTCCCATTCAAATGCTCAGAGGTTCAGGTTGCTGGTGAGGCAGCAGCGAGCTGAACCTGGGATTGATCAACCTCTGACTAACTGACATTCTATGGGAGCACGTTCCTTCTGTCTATACGTCACCAATAACGTTTTTTCGTGTGCTGAGGAGCGATCATAAAGGGCAGAGAACAGATTCGAGGTGAGGCAGGCAGTTTTCTTGCCTCATGGCAGGGGGCGCTCATGATCCCAGACGTTGTGACTCCATAAATTCAGAGTAAGAGAGTAACAGTGAGCTGGCTATACAGTAAAGTGCAGCGATATATTTATAGTTTTCTCTTCGTATCACAGTATCACTTATTAATAATCACAAAATAAACATTAAGCCTAAAACCATACTACTGCAACAGACTGAATGTTCTGCTCTTTGTGTGGAAACTATTTGAGTGGGGTTTTTTATGCTGTTGTCAGTTTCTATGGCAACAGGTCTGCGCATAGCTGCGCTGATACAGAGAGCGAGAAAGACGTGGTTTTGAGTTGTACTTTAACGGTTTTCCCTTTGCTGTGGAGCACAGCACGAAATTAATAATAAATACATGTCCAAGTTTGATTGAGTTAACGGAATTATACTACGGCGGCAGCGCGGCTATGGATGACATGTAGAATAATAGTCTTTTTGCCCTCCAGCTTGTCCGCATGCGCAAAATTTCCTCATGTAAACAATAACATGCAGGTTGTTTACATTTGTATATCTGATTATGATTAAGTCAGTGCCTCACCAACTATGAACCTACTATGTCACTGCTTTCAACAATGGGTTTTTCTTCTTGACATGCTATCATACGTGCCAGTTTGTGGACTGTGCAACTGATAGCTGTCCTGTAGACAGATTCTTCCACCTGAGCAGTGGATCAGTGCAGCTCCTCTAGATTTAAGGTTAGGAGAAAGCTTCACAGATTAGTGTCAGTTGTCAGCTTTGGTGGACAAGACACGACTTGGCAGGTTTTCATTTGTATTTGCAAAGGAGATGCTGAATCTTGATGAAACATTGAGAACTACAAAATACATTCACCGGCCACTTTATTAGGTACACCTTGCTAGTACTGGGTGGACTCCCTTTTGCCTTCAGAACTACCCTGGACATGGTCAGCAACAATACTCAGGTAAGCTGTGGCGCTGACACAATGTTCAATTGGACTAATGGGCCCAAAGTGTGCTAGGAAAATATCTCCCACACCAATACACCACCACCACCAGCCTGAACCGTTGACACAAGGCAAGATGGATCCATGATTTCATGTTGATGACGCCAAATTCTGACCTTACCATTCCAATGTTGCAGCAGAAATCAAGACTCATCAAACCAGGCAACGTCTTTCCAATCGTCTATTGTCCAATTTTGGTGAGCCTATGCGAATTGTTGCCTCAGTTTCCTGTTCTTAGCTGACAGGAGTTGCACCAGGTGCAGTCTTCTGCTGCTGTAGCCCATCCGCCTCAAGGTTCAGCGTGTTGTGCATTTAGAGATGCTCTTCTGCATACGTCGATTGTATTGAGTGTTTATTTGAGTTACTGTTGCAGTTGTATCAGCTCAAACCAGTCTGACCATTCTCCTCTGACCTCTGGCATCAACAAGGCATGTGTGCCCACAGAACTGCCGCTCACTGGATATTCTCTGTAAACCCTAGAGATGGTTGTGCTTGAAAATTCCTGTAAATCAGCAGTCTCTGAAAAACTCAGACCAGCCCGACTGGCACCAACTACCATATCGTGCTCAAAATTCTCTTGAATCACCTTTCTTTCCAAGTCGGAAGCTTGGTTTGAACTGCAGCAGATCGCCTGGGCCATTTCTACATGCCTAAATGCGTTGAGTTGCTGCCATGTGATTGGCTGAGTCGACATCTGCATTAATTAGCATTTAGACAGGTGTACCTGATAAAGTGCCATTAATAAAGTGTATAATACCAAATTATTTAGGTAGACTTAAAAACCTTAATTTTTTTTCACAATAGTATAAAGATTTATAGACCTCAGCTTTTGAAAAGCTTGGTGTCGTCTAGAACAATCCAGCTGAGGTCTAACCAATCTTAACATCAAAACTCCTTTGAAAATGACTAAATAAGAAATCTTAAGATGTAAATTATACCATCAGCTAATTATTATGCACGGCAGTGTTTTCTTATAGTACCTGTGCACATTACAGGCTTGTCTGTTGTTATTAACTCAACATGTAAATAAGCAAAAGACAATTCTTCCAGTGCACTACTTAGATGACCTCTTTGTTCCACCCTGAGCATGAAGCCATATTATCCATATACCAAACTACCACTGCTTTCTTTATTCAGAAAATGCATTGAGCAGTGATAAGCCAGTGTTGATAACTTTGGATGATGTTTATTACGTTTACTGTGCTTTAATTTCCCCTAACCCCACCACTCTACAATCTTTCTCAGTTTGGATTTTTATTGTAAAAAAAGTTCAAATGCATAATTTTCCTTTTACTTCACAATTATTTGCCATTTTGTATTGGTCTATTGTATCAAATCCCAATGAAAAGGAGTTATCTATGCTTTTTTTTGGTAATGCCTGGTATTCTGTTCATACCTATTGTAGTGTAATTCCTTAGGTTAAAAGATCTACAGTATATTCAAAAATTATATGAAAACTGTTTTGGTGAAAGAGGAGTGTGTTCTCATTTATATTATATGGAGTTAGAACAGGTTGTAGCTTCTCTGCAGAAAACTGCAGTAGCAGGTGGAGAATCATAAGCTGATATCTTTTTTCTTCTTTCCTATTTGCTGAGACACTGATCACCTCTGGGATTTGAATGACTACACTTGACGAAGCGTTTCTTTGCATGCCTGCTTATGCATGTATGTGTTTTTGTGTTTTAGCTGCTGGCCACTGTGCTGTCTCAGTCAGTAAAAGCAAAGGAGCATCTCTTGGAGCAGTCACAGTCTGTGGAGCAGTCAACGAGTAAGCACAACACTCACAGTCACGTCTCTCAATGTTACATTCTGAACACACATTTAAGTAGCATTTGTGGTTGTCTGCATAGAGGGAGAATACCCCCATCCATTTAAATGAAAAGCACTGCTTGTTTAGTGATGACGATTCAGAGTGATCATGAGTACAATAGTTCCCTCTGGGCTTTCTCTTCATCTCACTTTTATTCAGACTGACCGTCTAAAGACCACCTGTCAGCTCACATCAGACACCAGCAGCACTGCCTTCCATGCTCCTTTTTATTTTTGAACTTTAATGTTGAATTAATAACATCTGCTTTCACATGCAGACAGATCTTCAGATACATCTGTGCCCAGCAATCTGCGCTTTTAAGCTTTAACAGCAGCGACAAGGATCAAAGAGCAGTGAAGTCGCCCAAACTAAAAGAGATCCCAGATATTTAGGGCTCCTAAACAGTCTAGAAAGTCCAGAAAATTTTTGAATTTGATTTCAGTGTTTTTCAGTTCTGGAAAAATATGGTAAAATTACATTAGAATGTAGGTTAACATTTGTGTTTTCATGCCTTATCCCATCCATCATGTTTCTTTCTTTCTTTCTTTCTTTCTTTCTTTCTTTCTTTCTTTCTTTCTTTCTTTCTTTCTTTCTTTCTTTCTTTCTTTCCTTCTTTACTTCTTTACCTCGTTGCTTGTGTCTACCATGTGCCTTAACTAGTTTCCTTCCTTATACCCTTAAGGACACATGAGAAAAATAAATTCCTTCTTCCCATGTATCCTTCAATCTTTCCTTTCTTCTGTCCCTCCATTCTTCTTTCCTTGGTTTCCTTCCTGCCTTGTATTTTCCTTTACTCCCCTCTGTTTTTCCTTTCTTTGTGCCTTTCCTTCGTTCTTTTGTGTTCTTTTATGCCTTCTCCCGTCTTTCCATCTTTCATTACTTCCTTCCTTGTTTTTTCTCTTGTCTGTCCTTCCTTCATTTTTATTTTGTATCCTTGCTTCCTTCAATCAAATCTGTCCTTGTTACTCTTAACTTTTCTTTCTTCATTCCTGCCAGTTTCTGGAATTTCCAGGTTTTGTTGCTACAGTTAAATAATTGTATTATTTTAAAGTAAAGGTAAAGGGCATATAGAAAGGTAAGTCTAAAAAAAGTGTAGTAACCCTGAATGTTCAAATACTTCTTTATCTTTCATAGCAGAATTTTTCTGACATTTCCACATTTGTATCCTTTAGTTAATAAGTTATCAGTAAATAAAAATCCCATTATTAACATACAATGGCACAGTGAATACAATTATCTTAAAGTAGAGAAAACATGCAGAAACCATTACATTACAATGTAATGGTAATGTAAATGGGAAACTTTCCAATTTTGGAAAGTTTCCATCTTTCCAAAATTGATGAAAAGATGGAAACTGTTCAATTAAAATCTCAAGAGAACAGGCTACAGATATTTCCACCTTTTACTGATGGAGTTTTACAGCAGACAATAATCTCAAGTGTCCCCTGTTTGTCTAAAATACACTTCAAAAACATCAAGTCATACAAATTAATTTTGCTCTAGTTTTAATGCAAATATCTTAGTACACTCGAAGTAGGACAAAACTAACTTACAAGTAATTGTCAGAAAATTATAGGAGTTATAATTGTCAGAAAAATATTTAACTTAATTAAATAAGTTAAATAATTATTAACTTATTTTAAGTTGATAATTTTTTAATATTAATGAAAAGATACTGCTTGTTAGGATCTGGGGTTGTTTGAGTTTGGTTTTGGGTGTTGTCATTTTTTGTGTTCCTTGGTTATTTTCTATTAGTTCTGCCTCATTTCCATTTCCACTTCAGATCTTCCTTTGTGAGTCCAGTTTATTTCTTGTGCCTAGTTATTCTTTGTCTCTCTAGTTTATTGATGTTTCTGTAGTTTAGTTATTCTTTAATGTTGGATTCATTTTCTAGTCCCCTGGGTATTCTATCCCTACCCCTGTGCCACGTCGCTCTCCCTCTCCTGTCTGCCTCCTGCTCCCTTCACTTATACCTGTAACCCGTTGCAACTCAATTCCTCTCTCTCTCTCCTATTTAAGCAATTTGTTGTCAGTCACTATTCGCTGTTTCATTTAATCTATCCCATCATTTTCTCTTCCTACCCTGTGTTCTCTTCGTGTCTCCCTTGTTGGTTTTCTTTACTATCGATTATTGGTTTTTGTGTGTTTCTGTGGTTCCCTTTGATTTTTGTAAGTTTGTTTTTCCATATTCTTTTATTAAATCTTCAAATTCCTTGGCTGGCTCCGTCTCCTGCATTGGGATTCTACAACAAACATTTACACAACATGACACTAGGTCCACTGGCATTTCACTTATAACAAGACATTATTCCTGTCATGAATTGCGGTTGTAGGTGGTGAGTTGACATGTGACATGACGACACGGCGACACAACTGAACACAGAAACCTAAATAGACATACAGAAAAATCAAACCCTCACAATTCCCATGTTATAAGTGAAATAATCTGCCAATGGAACAAGTAGTTTTTCATCAGTATTAAGGAATTATTGGCTCTGAACAAGCATATATATGTCTTGCTGAAAAGTTGTGTATAAGTTAATTTTGTCTTATCTCAAGTGTAATAAGATATTTGCTCTAGAAACCAGACCAAAAATACTTTGCAAGACTCAGTGTTTTTACAGCATAAGAAGTAGAGTTAAAAGGCAAACATTTTCTTATAAAGAAGGGAGCTAATTCTTATAGATCTTGCTTGGAAAATGAAAAATGGTCTGAGTTAAACACAGAGTTTAACTTTTTGGCCACAGATACAACAGCCATCGTTATGTACTACCAATGGTGATGTAACCCATATTATTTTAACGGATATGAATTACAGCCTGTAATCCACCTTATTACTTTTAAGTGGCAGTAAATGGCTTCAAAGCACCCTAAAGCTACAATGATGTGAAACAGAAAATGGTCTAGGACAGGGGTCGGCAACCCGCGGCTCCAGAGCCACATGCTGCTCTTCAGCGCCGCCCTAATGGCTCCCTGGAGCTTTTTCAAAAATGTTTGAAAATGGAAAAAGATGGGGGTGGGAAATATATTTTTTTGTTTTAATATGGGATCTGTAGGAGAACAAACATGACACAGTCATTCTTAATGTTTCCCAATGCTATAAAAATGTGTAAAATAAATATTAAATTTCAATATTTCTGTCAACAAAGATTTCCGTCACAGCCTGCGACACGTTTTTCTTTCAGCTGGCCGGGCTGCAAGGCAGGTGGCTGTTGTAAACAACCTGACCGGTGGGTGGTGTTGCCATGGAGAGCAAAAGAGGAAAATAGCTGAGGAGAGATTCTACAATTCTTGGACCAAATCAGTTGCATTCATTGCCAATGCGGAAGGATTACTTGAATGTTTGCTCTGGAGGAGAAGTTGTCAAATAAAAAGAGTACCGTACTGTTCGGACTATAGAGTGCACCTTACAGTAAGCCGCACCGGGGTAGAAGCCGCATGGTTCAAAGCCTGGGGGAAAAGTAGCGGCTTATAGTCCGTAAAATCCGGTAATGTGGAAAGACATTTCCAGGGAAGGCGTGTTACATTAGCTGCTGCGTCAAGATTAAAGTTGCATCTTACATGCCAGATGTGGATAAGCTGCCCAGTGATGTCGTAAATTTACAAAGATTATATAAATATTGATTATTTACAAAGAGTGATGGTTGTTATGCAAACTGCATTTGGGAGCAGATTTTCCGAGTTCCAAAAGGGAAAAATATCTTTCCCTCTTGATGTTCATAATAAAAATGACATCAAAAATATGATTTTTGCATTTATTTAATCAATGCAACAAAACATAATACATTAATATTGTAACGGAAGGTAAATTTAAAGCGCCGTCGTACAGCAGAGTCACGTGGTGCGTCATTCATTCCATGACGCACAGCAGGGAAAATAAACATTTAATCATGAATGCTCATGAATGTATGCACTTAGTCCTTTTGATAATAGGCTAACATAAACACTTAAAGCCTGTTTTGCCTTCATTATAAGCCTTATTATAAGGCTTTTAATTTTTCGCGGCTCCAGACAGATTTGTTTTTTTAGTCCAACATGGCTCTTTCAACATTTTGGGTTGCCGACAACCAAAAAAGAAGAAAAAAACGTTTTGTGGTCACTTTATTAATAAAACTCAGTTTTCTTTTCAATGGTGGTATACAGAAAAGATGTTCAAAGATAGTGGTGGCACACAGTAAATTCTGCAGAGTTAAATCAACACTATGCCGAGTTAGAGTTATTTCAACAATAATTTGAGTAGTTATAACTTTTTCAAACTACTCAGTTTCTTGTTGAAATAACTCTGAAAAGAGTTAAATTGACACCAATTCTGATAAGGACCAAATAGACTCGGCATAGTGTTGATTTAACTCTGCAGAATTTACTGTGTAGTATCTTCATCTGGGCGTACCATGTTACTTCATCTGGAGAGTTAAGTAGGCAACATAAGAGATTTTGAGAACTTTTTCAAGTTCTCAAACTTCAAAAGGTTTGAGGATCACAAGTCAACATGTGATCCTAAAAGCCTCAAAAGGTGCTTAAGCAACAATGTTAGTTTAAAAGTCTCGCCAATATTGTAGAAGTAAATTTGCCCAAACTTTTTTTTATTTTTCTGACACTTGAAAAATAAATAAAGTACTTCCTGTTTCACAGAAAAAGCTAACTAATTCAATTCAGCCCAAACACAAAGCAATTTAGTTCATTCAAAATCAACTCATGGACAGGATTTAAAGGACAGTGCATTGCTACATTTATTAGATCTGTCTGTAATCTTTTGACTTCCCCCTTGTGTCTATTCATCTCATCCAGCATCCTCTTCCAGTCGCATAGTCCATGAGCAGCGGTCTTTTGAGCGCAAGACTGAGGAAGATGATGGGAAAGTGAGTCATGATAAAAGACAAAATGCCTTTTTTCTGTTTGCGTCTGATTTTCCTGAACTTGTTCAGTGGATTGGGAGGAAAGTTCTTCACAATGATGGTTCACTGGGTGCACTTGAATGGACAGGCAGCGTGAGAGAGGCTGTCTTGCCTTATGTCCATCCACTCACGCACCCCTGCTGTCACAACACTCAGACATCCATAGACAGCTGAAACTGAGGGTTGAAAAACTGCTGTGTGTTCATGAATGAAGGTATAAGTCGCTAGTGAAGCCAAAGTGTTAACCTAAGGATTAGATTGATCTTGAATAAACCCTACATAGAGGGCATCTTTTCACTTCTGTGTTTCCTGTGCTCCAGAACAGCCCATCTCAAACTGCTCTAGAGCAGTATCTGAACTGTGGTCCCCGGACCACTGATGATCCGAGGGCGCTCCCTAGTGGTCCGGAGGTACTGCATGTGAACGACCGTTTATTTAACTTGACGTTAGCTCAAAGTGCGACTCTACAATTAGCATACCAAAGGATTGTGTCAAAATTAATGATGGAAAACTGGTTTAAAACCAGGTCACTCAAAAGAAAAGCTGCAGATACCGGTGAAAAGAAAACAACTCCTTGAATATTATATGATCAGAAGGAGCTAAGTCATAGCTACTGAGGGTTGATTGGATTCTTTTGAATGGCAGGAATCCCTCCAGCTGGTCAGAAGTTTGTTTTTTATGAATGATGCTCTGCTTTCAGGTCAACAACTATTGTTATTTTTAATTAATTAAAAAATATTAAATTAAATAAATACAATAAATTAATAGAATTGATAGAAATGGGGTAATGATTTTTATATTTAATGGTGCAGAAAAGTATTTTTTGTTTCTGTTAAACAACTCAAGTCTATTTTTCTTTAATTGTGCTTCTAAATCACAAATAGCCCTAAATGTCATTA
>CAEFZX010009518.1:0-37201 GCA_903066825.1 Alfaro cultratus | reverse complement strand
TAAAAACTAATTATTTCCATAAAGTGACAAAAGGTCAAAAAGAAAAACTAGTTCTTTCTAATAATCTAATAATGTCATGTAAAATACGTTAATATAAGTTTTTAAACAAGTAATTTTAAAGAAAGGAATAACTGTTCACACAAATGAATGTAAAATCGGAACCTTTAACCTTTAACCTGATACATCAGCAAATGTTTCACTTTAAATGATGTAGAACTACATTTTGATGAAAAAGGAAGAGGCACAGATAATGTCAGGTGTGATGTCATCACTGATAGTCAAACTTGGATGTGATGTCATCACAAGCTGTCACTGTGATGTCATCGATGACATCACAGACCAGTACTTCAAAAGTCCTTGAATAAAAGAGCAGTGCTTAGCGCAGCGTTGCTACCATGGCACGTAAAGCACGACGCAAAAAGCGTACTTCCTCTGGCGCCCCCAGGCGTAAGAGGAACCGCAAGAACCCCAAAGCCCGCATCCAGAAGAGGCGCAAAAACGGCTCCTCTGGCCGCGGGCAAGGGAAGTGTAGCTGTGGTAAGTAGTTGCTCATGTGTTTAAAAACACAGAAAAATAATAAAAATACAAATCAGAAAAACAAATAGGGATTGAAACTCGAACAACATTGCTACCACGTGATGTCACTGATGACATCACATTTTCTTGAAGCTGTCACCAACAACAACAACACGTCTCGCTGCTTCGCGGATTTGATGGTGCATTGTGTTCTGCATTCTGATTGGCTAAACAGTCTCTCCGCTTCTTCTCTATCTGTGTGTCAATAACGTTGCGGTTTAATATGTACACGTACGTAAAACAGCTTTCCAAATTTAAGTCTGCAAATTGTCTTGCAAGAATCTTTTTGCCCAGAAGAAAAAAGAGCGACAACAACAACCGATAACTATGTTCTCTCGATAAAACTCACCTGCACCGCGGCTTTAGAAGAACAAACCGCTACAGAGCGAAGTCAGGATGCAGCGGCTCAGTCAGAAGAGCAGTGAAATATTTGTCCTGCTGTACTTTGTATTTTTTATCATAATCAGTTTTCATTTTCTCTCGTTCTAATCCAATGACTCGGGTCGCGGTGCTGATCTCTGCAATTTGAAGCCTTCAGTTCGTATTGATGATTAAAATTATTATTTTACAGTACAATAGTTATTTGTAAAAAAAAAAACAAAAGATGTTTATACAGTACTTTTATTTGTTAAACAAATGCTTGGGCCTGTAAAAAAGGTTTTGTTCTTTGGTTTCAATGTATTATGGAGTATTTCATTGTATAATAATTGTAAAAAAAATAAAGGTTTCTGCTTCACGGATTTCGGTTTTCACAGGTTCTTTTTGGAACGTAACTCCTGCGAAAAACGAGGGATCACTGTACTGTTACAGCACCATGTGAAAACTTCATGTCACATTTTAAAACTACTTGTATGAAAAATTGACATTTCTTCAATACTTATATTAACTAATGTATTTTATTGTTTTTTCAATTTCTTTAATTTGATATTTATTTTTTTATTCTAATTTCTCTTTCATCATTTTTCTTATTTTAAGAATTTTTAACTGATTTTAATTATTTTTTATTTAATTTGTGTAATAATTTTAATTTTAATTACTTTCTTATTATTCCTTCAGTGGTTTTTGTAGTGCTTTCTAAATGGCTAAGTGACAACAGACAAACGTCGCACATGTGCAGGCAGAAAAATAATAAAAATACATAAAATCATAATGAGGTTTTATAAACCTCATTATGATTTTTATCTGGATTAATCATGTTCAGGATGCTGCAGCCTCTCCTACCTGTTTTTCCTGACGGCATTAGAACGGCAGGGTCTGCAGAAACGTATTAAACAGCAATTCAACCACAGGCTTAAATGGGTCAAGAATGTTGCAATGTCATTTCTAATAATAAAACATTTTGAAACATGAATGCTGTTAAACAGTCTAGTATAAGAATGTGTATCTCTATTTTAACTGTTCTTTCATTGGAGAAATTAATTAATAAGTTGTAATAATTTAATCAGAGAGTGAAAATTTACCCCAACATACTTGTTAGATTTTTGTTTTTAATTTGTGGATTTACATTTTACATTTTTTAATGTTTGAATGTGTTTGTCATCTGAACTAACATGACCTGAGCCTCTGAAGTTTTAGTTCAATTGAAAAAGCACTAAAAAAGTACTCTGATAATGCAGACATTCACGACTTTGAGCCACTCATGACATATGAACAACGTTTTAGAGCACTTCAAAATTATAAAAAAAAAATAATAATAATAATTTAGGTATAAAAAACATTTTTATACCTAAATTATTTTTACATATATTTTATTTTTAAATAAATAATTAAGAAATAAAAAATAATTTTTATTTCTTAATTATATTTTTTTATGGGTTTTTTTTAGTGCTTTTTCAACTGCTTGCTCCATGGTCAACGTGAGCGACTAGTAACGTCGACGGCGGTATCTCCTGCGTCTACGGCGATAGTAGCCGCTTCTGCGCCTCCTTCGCCTGTAGTAGCGCCTCCTCCTACGTCTGTAGGAGGAGCGTCGTCTACGACGTCGCCTACGTGCCATGGTAGCAATGCTGCGCTAAGCTAACGGCTCTTTTATTCAAAGACTTCTGATGTAACAGCCTGTGATGTCATCGATGACATCACAGACGGTCACTGATGACATCAGATCTGATATCCTTTTATGAAATAGGAAGAGGCACAGATAATATCAACTCTGATGTCATCAGGGATAGTAAGGAATGGACATGATGTCATCGATGACATCACAGGCTGTTGCTTCAAAAGTCCTTGAATAAAAGACAACCTCGTAGCAAGTTATCGATGACGTTGCATCCACGCGGTAATGCGGCAGCCTTTGCATCTACTGTCGTGTACTGGCCGCGGTAATGCGACGGCCGCCGCATGCCAGTAGATGCGAAGGCCGCCGCATTACCGCGTGGATGTGATGTTGTCCATGTGGCAATGTGATGTCATCGATTGATGACTTGCTACGTGGTCGGTCTTTACACACGTATCAGGAATCTGTGAAAGCAAAGCTGTTGTACCTCAGACATTGGACGAGCAGCTACTGTTGCAGGAGGAACCGCACTGTCTTTAGTCGTTCACGTTAACCATGAAGGTAATGTCATGAATGACGTCACCGCCATGACATCTGACATGACGATGACGTCATTCATGAGTGACGTCATTCATATCAGAACCATATATGGTTCAGTTATGGATAATAAGTTTTAAAGAGAATAAGCACAACCTGCTTTTTGCTAAAAAACAAACCGCAAAAAGCCCATTGGCCCCCTGTATGTGACGTCACGCTGTCCAGAGCCCCGCCCACTCCGCCATGACGGACGTCAAAACAAACAGACACCTGTAACCTAAAGTCGCTTATATTTTGTTAATTTTCTTATCAAGTATCACAAGGCTCTGCACAAACAGACAAGGATGCAAACCAAACTTGTCATTTTATTGTATAACTTTTAATGAGGAAAGATTCAGCTGTCAGTAATAATAACTGCAGCCCTCGATGTAAACACAGCGAACTCTTTACAAGGTAAAAAGACTAACGGTCATATACTTTACAAGTATGCATGATTGGAGAGAATATGGAGACGGTACGGGCTTAAGTATTAGTAACCATGGAGACAGGGCCTCACCGTCATGTAGCCTAGCATGTACGGAAAAAACTGATTAGCATCTCCTCCATTGTACGTTTTTAATCCTGCTCCGAATCAAGGGGAAACGATGTTTATGACTTAATGATATAAATCATGTGGTGTGAATTCAGTCAAAGTCGGTAATTTGATCAACACGTCAGGAGGGAGGAGGTTCGGCTCGGTTTGTAAACTAGCTGTTTTTCTAAGCTAGCTGTTTTTCTAAGCTAGCTGTTTTTCTAAGCTAGCTGTTTTTCTAAGCTAGCTGTTTTTCTAAGCTAGCTGTTTTTCTAAGCTAGCTGTTTTTCTAAGCTAGCTGTTTTCAACTGTTGTAAATCCCGCCGCATATGAGATATTCACAGACACATTAACTCGACTCGAACAAGTGGAAGCCATGAATAAAATGGCAAAAACACTTTGGAAAACAATTGAAGTGGCTCTGTTCAAAACTCCTGTCCATCACTCTGTTCATCATCATGGCGCCTCCAATGATTAGTAGTTGCAAAGAGTCAGTACTTGTACAATACTTTATCAAACCCAAAGGACTCCGAAGCATTTCACACTACATTCAGTCATTCATGGAAACCCACAGCTGACCTCTGCTGCTCAAACAAATACATTGAAAAGGCTCCCCAATAATGTGCTAGCTTCGATGCAACAAAAATTACTTGATCAAACAAAAACATGTCCTTACTGTTTCTGCTGAATGTATGCAGCCAGCCTGTTTTATGAAGAACGGCCATCTGGACCTTTCCTCAGATCGAATGTTAAACAGGCCTAGATGATGACCTCGAGTGGAGCTTAATGTAGTGAGAGACAGAGGTGGAGAGCATGTTAGCATCTCCCCAGGGGGGAACCGGGGTCAAAGTAACACGGCCCCAAACCCCTGAGAGGAACCCCAGTCATCTGCCTGTTTGATTCAGAGCAGGTGTCAAAGGAGGACAGGGGCGTTCAAGTGAAAGCGGTTTCAAAAGAGGTTGAATGTTCAGCAATTAAAGGTTTATTCATCTATGTTTATTAAAATCAGATTAAAGGTCAGGCTTAACAGAAGGGCTGAAAGGAAAATACAGACAAAACTGTGGAGCTTTGCTTTACTCTGGGTTGCAAAACAGCAGATATAAGACTTGAGCTTGATTAAAAACAAAACATGAAAAAAAAAGTTAAACATTTTAAGTTTAAAATAAGCATGGAAAGATGTTGAGTGTGTATGGAAATATCAACATGCTGGCAGAATGTATAATGTACTTCACCGTCTGAATACTGTGCATTAGCGTTTTAGTGGACAGTTACCATCAAAGCAGATTTCTGAATGATATTCACACTTTTCTAGCTTGAAAAATGGCAGAAACCCCACCAAAAAACAAACAATCAGGATAATCTTGAGTTCCTCCATAAAATAATTACTAAAGTTTGTTTCCTGAGCCGACGTCCTCTGGACCGTCAGTCAGAAATGATTTCAGAGGAAACAAAAGAACTCCACCTCAGCCTTTTGAGTTTTATTTTGTCTCTGTGTTCGCTGACATCCAGCTTTTCTAGATGACAGCATGTTCTGCACAAAGACACGATGAAAGCAGAAGAACTAAAAGCCTCTCTGGGTCCTAAAAAGCTGTCAGAACAACAGCTGCTCACTCGTCACCATAGCAACTCTTTGGTCGGCTGGCAGCCAACAGTCTTTGTGTTTATATGTGAAGTGACAGTAACAATGATGGACCAGTAGCAGGTCTGGGCTCTTTTCACAGTAAAAATATGTAAATGATGTAAAAAAGTAGATGAAACTGATAGAGGAAAATTAAGATCACGATTCAGCATCAAGGCAGTTCGAAGAGCCTTACATCATTAAAAACATCATACTAATTATGAAACAGTGACCAATATATTGTTATATTTTTATATACAGTTATTAAAATTCAAAAGCAGCATTACCTGGTGGGTGTTAGCCTTGATTTAGAGGAACTCAGTGTTTCAGCAATTTGTTCCATATTAGAGACATTTTTACTGCATATTTAAAATTTTTTCCCAAAATGTTTTAGGTTTTGCCTGTTTAAAAATCAAAATATCTATATAACTATTGGTTATTTGTATTACTATGGTAATAATCAGTAGATCATATTACTTTAGCAGCAATAAAAAAATAGCTTTTTATATGTAACATATTTTAGTTTTAAACAATAAACTTTAAATACAGTTAAATGTTATTCAGATATTGTTATTCTAGGTTTGCTGTGTGAGACTTTTACTCTGAAATATTTTTAGATTCACACAAACTTGTCCTCACAACATTAGATCAGACATGACAGTATTTTCTGTTGGGGTCCAGTCCCGACTCGGTCCAGTTTGACCACTACATCAGACCAGTCAGCTGCTCTGGTTGGACACGTTTGAATGTAAACAGCCAGCCCTTTTTCTCCCTCACACACACACACACACACACACACACACACACACACACACACCCAGTCAGACCCTACAAGTGGCCGGCACAAATTAGCCTCAGCAGGAGATGCGTCCCCATGACAACGCGGCCGTCCCTCCTCCCTCCCTCCCCACGTTAAAAGGGGGAGTGGAGCTGTGGGTTTGAAAGCCTTTGTTTGGCTCCGTGGAGGATGAATGTGCGTGAAGGAGTCAGTGTGCTGGAGGAGCAGACGCGCGGATGAGCCGCAGCTTTGGGAAGTTTCTATCGGATCTGGAAAGAAAGGAATCCTGTAGGGAAATGAGAAGCTAAGATGCAAGGTGAGACCTGATGCAGATCTGAAGTGGGGTGTTTGTAAGTGAACAGGGTTTAAATTTGCAGCTGTGATATTAAAATAGGATGAATCTGTGTTTATGACACACAAAGCAAGATTATTACGTTTTCTGGAAGTTCTAATTTGTAGTTTTATCTGGATTATAAAGTGTGAGCTTTTAGATGTCTGAAGAGAGCTCTGCAACTTTCAGAATCACCTGTTAGGCGTTAGCATCAAGCTGCAGCAGATCGTCAGAACCTCTAAAAACATCCTGAAGTTTGTGTTTGGAACTAAAACATGAATCAAAGCTGTAAAACTGAAAGTGTTTGGTGCATTTTTCAGCACATGGCTCCCTGTTTCCTTTCTAGGATAATTGAACATGAAGGCTTTCAGCTCTGCAGTGATGCTTGGTCATTTATAATAGTTCAGATGAAGCCAGTGAGTTTATCTTTGTGATTATTATCAGGCCTGGAGGGCATGAAATTAATGAGATTGGATACGGGATGAGCTGGCTGTTCGGTAAATGACAGGTTAATGAACAGGATGTGGCATTTTGTTCTCTTTCTAATGAGATTACTCTTTAGAAAGCAGATTATTTCCCCTACACTATCAATCTGTGATGCTATATTGGGATATAATTACCTAATTGCAGTGTTTTATCTTTCTAAAGTGTCACTTTCACACTTTAGTTTTGGATCATTGTTCATGTTCTTTAATTCAGCCCAATATTAGTGGAAGAAAAATCTAATTCTTTGAATTCTGTCATCATCACATTTTGCAGTTCAGCCTTCAAGCAATCTTCTGATTTCACCTGCAGCTGCAGAAACTGGATTTCCAGTTTCATTTCTGGACAACACAGAAATCCTTTAGTGATGATTTTCCATCGCCAGCCTCAGACCTGGATGTTTCTGGAAGATTCAATGAGATCAAACATCAGATCCTCTGAGGCTCAAACTGGAAAAAGATTCAGGAAAAAGTAGGAAAAATTATCAAATGCAAAAACAACAAGAACAGCAAAATTATTCAGTGTTTTAGACTGGAAAAAAATAGTTTCCATCCTTCCTTCCATCCATCCACGTTTAACAATCAGCATCCATCCTCATATTCCTATCTGTTCTGTTCATCAGGTTGACATCCAGCTGTTATTGTTAATGATCAATACCACATATTGATCATAATATCACCATCCAGGGCTGCAGCAAATGCTGCTTCTCTGTGGTTTTAATCTGCACAGTGCGCCCCCTGCAGGTATGTTGAGTGTCGCTGCTTTAAGCAATCCAATCCTTCTTCAAACAGACCCGTCTTTAAGTCCAACAGAGGCGGTTTGGTTTGGGTTTATCTGCACTTAAAGCCCAGCGCCATTGTTCCTCCTGCTGAGCTGGACTGATGATCCTCTGCGGATCCCTCCATCAGAACCGAGTGTCTCACAAAGAGCAACTTCTGGAATTTCATCGCTCTCAGTTTGTGGGTCAAAGTAGGAATGTAGGAACTTCTCTCATACTTTAAACCTTAACCAGGGTAATAAAGTTACTTTTAGCATTACTTCATAATGTGCAGCTGTAGTCTCATATTAGAAACTTAAGGGGTTACACTAACGTCAATGCAGACTCTTCTGTTGGTAAAACCGTGTTGCTTTATTCACAGCGTATTGAAGATGTTATTAGATTGAACCTGCATTAATTAACCTTTAATTGAACCAGATGGATTTTCAGTTTGGTGATAACTTATTTAAATTTTGTCCCATGAGACAGTGTGAACTTTGTAAGTCTCAGACGCGGAAGGAAAATGGCATTCTTTGAAATGTCATGAGATAATTAGATTTTTTTACATGCCAACACTTCAGAGGGAATCCTGTTATCTGATCAGTGGATTATTGGGAGGCTTTGAGTCGCTGCCAACCATCAGATACAGGAAACAGCTCTGCAGCTCTCCATGCCGTCTTTTTGGGCTGAGTGATGGACTGCTAACCCTGAGTTCAGCTGCCCCCCCATGTTTGGTGTTTCTCACCCCAGGCCCCAGGAGCAGACCGCCACGCCCCCGTTTGTTCCTGTGAATGCACCGATCTCTGGAGAAGTCAGGCTGAGGCAGCAGCTATTGTTGTCATCCGTCAGTCAGCAGAGGACCAGAGGCTTCTCTCTGCTGCAGGCGCCTGATTGTTCTGTCGTTACTTATTGCTACTTCCTGTTACTGCAGACCAGCTAAATACCAACAAGGGAAGAACTGGTTAACATCAGATTTTTATTTATGAGCAAAATTATATTGGAAGGATAGAAAACGGGATTTAATTTAATCTGAAAAAGGTTCAAGACTGGAACCATCCATCCATCCATCCATTCTTTGGTCCATCTATCCATCCATCCATCCATCCATCCATCTGTTGGTCCATCCATCCATCCATCCATCCATCTGTTGGTCCATCCATCCATCCATCCATCCATCTGTTGGTCCATCCATCCATCCATCCATCTGTTGGTCCATCCATCCATCCATCCATCCATTCATCTGTCCGTCCATCAACATCTCTGAATGTTACTTTTACTGGTCCAGTTGATATTGATTTATTGTTAGCATAGAAATATCTGCCATAGATTTTTTTTTAAAAGCAAAAAGAGGTTTTTGGATCTGGATGTGGAACATGAAGTCTTATGACCAGGGGAAGGATCTCTGAACTCCCTGACGGCGAAGCAGAAACAGGAAACGATGGTGAATGAAAACGGATCCGGGAGTTGGAGGACGTCGTCCTGACACCGCCCGCCTTTGTACGGCTGCATCGCCGTCCTTATGCAAATGCTAATTATGCTAACGAAGCGCTCCCTGCGGCCGGTGGCATTAAATGCCTCCATTCAATCAGTCAGGGAGGCTCTGCTGGTGAGTTGGCCTCCCTTCTAGACGACCCAAATGGGCCATCAGCGGCTATCAGGGGAGACCTGCTGAATAAAGGGGGCATTACCAGTGGGAATGAAAGCTCCCACTTATACGGAGTTAACCCCACCCACCCCCGCTTACGCCCACCGGGGCTACAGCGTGACGAGCGTCGCCTCAGAGAAAGGCTTCCTCTGAATGCCGCTGTCACTCGTAATGCTATCTCAGTGCTACGTGTGCTGAGTGACCTGAAGGTTTATAAAACTGTTAAAGCTGCAGTTTGTAACTTTTATAAAAATTCTTTTTTTTTTTTACATATTTGTTGAAACTGTCACTATATTGTGACAGTTTAGTATGAGACAGATAATGTGTGAAAACATCAAGCTCCTCTGCCTAACTAGAAACAACCAATCAGAGCCAGGAGGCGGGTCTTAGCGCTGTCAGTCACAGTCATTTTTATGAATGCTAAGGCTGTAATGGTAAGTTGTTTCTCTGCCATTACCACATTTAGTAGAGAGTATGTGACATTGATTGACAGCCTTAAGCCCCGCCCCCTGGCTCTGATTGGTTGATTTTGGTCGAGAGCTGTGCATTTATTTAACAGTGATAATAGATCAGGAAGGGATCAATCTTTTCACAGATTATCTGTCTCATAACAAACTGTCTGTACATGGTTACAGTTTTTAAAGATATGTAAAAAAAAGTATTTTCTATAAAAGCTGCATCCTCCTGCTTTAATGTTTGTTGTTTTCGTCTCTTTGTTTCCATTCATCACCTCCAGACGTGTTATTATCAGCCTCATAAAACCCCAGGATGCACAGTGTTTGTCCCTGTGATATTGAATCAAACCAGACCTCCAAAATCAATCCTCACAGCCATGAAAACGACGTCCGACTTTGTGCTGAAAAGATCAACCAGTAGCAATCATGGATCAGCCTGTGATTATGATTGGCAGAGGAACGTCTGTATTCACATCCTGTTAGATAATAACACACAGATCATAGATTCCTGTTAAACTCTGGCAGGGGGGGGCAGGTTATGTTAATAATCTGATGTTTCTCCTGCAGATGCCTGACCAGTTCGACCAGTCGGTGGTTCTGAACCAGCTCAGATACTCCGGCATGCTGGAAACGGTGAAGATCCGGCGCAGCGGCTTCCCGGTCCGCAGATCCTTCCAGGACTTCTGCTCCAGGTCTGAACCAGATTTAGTTCAAACACGCAGCAGAAATAATTAAACACACAATCAGTTTGTACTTTTTTCTAATTCAGGGGTATCAAAACGTGGTGCGGGGGCTCATTTATGGCCTTATTGATGATTTTGTGCGGCCCCTTTCCAAAGTTCTAGAGTCAGGCAAATATAACCTGTAAGCTAACGATTGATGCAAATGGACTTTGGTTGTTTTTTTTTATGTTTTTTTAGATTAACAAATTTTACAGACAAAATCTTCTTAAAAATACATCTAAAAGTTGGTGCAACTCAAGTTTCTTATTCATTGTTCACTTTTTTGCATTTGTCGTAATTTTGTAGTATTACAAACTCCCCCCAAAGGTTCAGGGTATGCCTTACAGTTTTTTTATGTCTTATATTAAAAAACTAATTTTGTTTGCTTCAACAAAGTCTCGTATGGTTTAGTTTATTATTTGAATAGTTTTGATATAGAATTAAAGAAGCATTTGTTATGTTGACTTTTTGTTGTTGTTTGTCTATTTTGATTGTTGCTTTACTTTGTTTTTGTTTATTAATTTATATATTTATTTTTATATGTATGTTTGTTTATCTTGTCTTTTTTCATGTCCAAAATAAATACAAAATGCTAATCCTAAAAAAATAGAAATAATAGATGATAATAGATGGTTTTTACTGCTCGTTAATAAATTCAGTAATGACGTGTTACTGTAAGAAGATCAACACATTTCAAAAAAATAACATTTCTGTTGTTTATCTTAACGTCTCGCTGTTCTTCAGGTACAAAGTCCTGATGAGGGGCGTCCTGACTCCAGACGACCACAGGGGGCGCTGCAAGCAGCTGCTGCACCTCTATGACAGCAGCAGTGCAGATTGGCAGCTCGGCAAGACCAAAGTAAGGCCCAAAGCTTTTGGTGTTTTCAGTTTCCTTCTCCTTCTCTCTTTGTGTTGAGTTATTTTCAGGAAAGTCGACCAAAAAAATATGTTTTATTTTTTCCCCTGTTGCTTTGAGCTGAAACTGAAGTCAATCTGAGGGTTTTATTGTAATTTAGAAAAAAAGAATAAAGCAGTTGAGTGGCTTCAAGCAACAGCAGAGGAATATTTTTTACTTGGTTAATTCTTCTTGGGCTTATTAAACACTAACTGAAGCCAGAAAATTAATTTTCTCAAACATTTCTCTGTGGATTTGCATTTCCTGCCTGTCAGCGGTGAGCTCCATCCCTTCTGCTCAGTCTGCAGAATAATCGACTCTCTGCCATCAAGCGCTGAGATCCTGAATGCTCCACCGCCCTTTTTGCCTCCGGCTAATACCGGTAGAAACGTCTTCGCCTCGCCAACACAGAGCCTGATTGGACGGAGACTCAGGCCGCCTCCGGAGAGATGCCAGTCCATTCTGGCTTCTCTCCCTCCAGGCTTAATTTGACTTCATGTGTCCTACAAATTCAGCTCCATGGAGCCATTCAGAGCTGCTGCCTCTGTGAGTGTGTAGGTGTGTGTGTGTGTGTGTGTGTGTGTGTGTGTGTGTGTGTGTGTGTGTGTGTGTGTGTGTGTGTGTGTGTGTGTGTGTTGTGTGTGTGTGTGTGTGTGTGTGTGTGAGTAACCGAGGTCAGCATCACCTGAAGCGTAGAATGCCACAGTTATTGGATCCACTCTTCAGTCACTCTCTACTTCCACCACACCGGATCAGGAAGAATGGCTACTGCCAGAGAGTGTGTGTGTGTGTGTGTGTGTGTGTGTGTGTGTGTGATTGCGGTGGGAAAGTGACAGATGGGGGACACAGACCACCGACCACAGCAGAACCGTGTGACGCTGCAGGAGAGAGAAACCTGTGTGTGTCGATGTTGGCTTGGAATTCAAAGAAGAGATAAAAACATGGAAAAATGTGAAAAATAAATTTCAAAGTCTGAAAAGCTTTTCTTTCTTCCACACTTCCTTCTTTCTGCCTTCCATGCATCAGAATGTTCATCCACATTTCCTCACTTACTTACGCCACACATCCTTCCACTTTTCCTTCCAGACTTACTCACACTTACAAAATATTCTGCAGTGGTGACTGAGTTCTAACTTTAAGTTTGGAGAAATCTGGAAAAGAAAAGACCTGTAAGAATCTGCATGACTGATATTCCAGTGTAATATTAACTCCAACAATCACTGATAAAAGTTAAGTAGAGATTTTACTCATGTTCTGTTCAGTTTTCCTGCAGTAGAAACTCTGAGTTTCCAGCAGATTAGTAGAACCGGTTTAAGACCAGAAAGAACCTCCAACATGTTAACACACCTCCAAACTCAGACATGCAGGGAAACCATTCATCAGTCTGTCCACCGGGGGCGCTGTGCTGGAAAGTAGATACTTCATAAAGCTGTGGAGATCTGAGCCATCATGGCTGCCAACTGTACAAACATATTCAGCTTCTCTCGTTTTGCAGTTTGAAGGTTTCCAGTGTGAAACCTGAACACCAGGTCTTATTTGTGATGTCACCTGTCTGTGTTTCCTGCCTCCTGCTGTCGTTGAGCCACAGAGTCAGCGCCGCCGTTAAATCAATGCTGTGTCCCTCTGAGGGTTTCGTCCACTTTGTCCCTCAGACAGATTTACAGCCTGCTGCTCCTTTCAGTCGGCACATGTCCCGACTGTTGCCTCTGAGCTCTGCTTTGTGCTTTTAGAGCCTGGAACTTAATTTTGTGGACGGGAAGCGGCGCCGCGTGGCTCTGTTCCCTCTGAGGACCCGACCCAACCCGGAGCAGCAAGAATTAAACGCAGCGAGGCTTAGTCAAGCTTTTTGTTGTGCTAATTAGCACAGTAATGATTAAAGAGGATTTGTTGTGCGACTCATCAGGATGCAAATGTGTGCACTTGTTCAGGGAGGCTGCGTGTTTTCATGTTGGTCCATGTTGTGCCAGGACGGGTTTGTTGCTTTCTGTCTCTGACGTCCCTCCTGACATTCATCTTTACAGATAAAAGCTGCTACTGTCTCTGTTGTCCTGTGATTGGCTGAGGTTCTGTCCAGGTTGCAGAAAAAGCAGCTCTGACATTAACAGTGTTTCCATCAACGTGTTTTATTCATGAGCATTTTAAAGTATCGCATTAGAAACAGTTGGTGGAAATAGCAAATTAAAAATGGATGCATTTCCATTAACTGTACAACTGTGCAAATTGGAATAACAAAAATAAATTTGCTTAATGGAAACGCATCAATTTTGAAAAAACACAATTTCTGATTAAAGTAAAACTTTGCTCTGGGAGGAAGTGGTTTTTCAACTGTGTAGAAATTATTGTATTTTGCAAAAAACAGCAATGGAAATACGTTTTTTTGCATAACACGAGTCATGTGATCAGCCAAACGCAGCATCAATATGAAATCATGCTCTCCGTGTCCCAGTTGATTCGCTTCTTTTTCTTCTGTCTTATACATTTTGAAAGTTTGCTCAAAATTTGCATGACAGTTGGATGACGTCTCTGGTTTCCTCGTGTTCATGCATGTAATGCAGGAGTTAATTAACCTGCATGCAAGTGGCATCCAGACGAGGTTATGCCTCCTCATAAAATCTCTTTAGTGCCTCAGTGCTCAGGATTCACCAATGTCTCACACACACACACACACACACACACACACACACACACACACACACACTGAGCTCCTCATTCAACAGGAGAAATCTGTTCCTGAAGCTCCCAGTCCTGTGACATTTCCCCGCCGTATCGGCCGCCTGAGATTGTGTCCCGTATCTCATTTTCCTCCTCCCTAATCGGATTAACCCGGCTGGCCCAGTGGGCCCGGTTCCTCTATTGACAGGCGACGGCTTGGCTCATAAAACGGCCGGGTGCTCGGTAGGTTCGGCCAGGAAAGCCTCGCTCCTGTAATCTGCTGACCTATGAGGTTCCGGGTTTGATTAACGCCAAGCGTTTGTTCAGATCTTGATTTTCTGGGAGGGAGTTTCTGCTGGATTTTAAATCTTTTATTCAGGGTGAGTCACAGCTACTGGATATCTGCACTGGGTTAAAACAGAAGAGTCAGTTAGAAATAATAGAAATAAGAAATAAACAGAAATAAAAAAGCACTTATAACCGAATCCATAAATAAAATCAATTATGTCTCTGTAAACAAAATTGCTTTTCAAAAATTATTAATCATCAGAATGGAAATTATTGAGCTGATTTAAATTTATTATGCGATTATGTATATGTATATATATGAGCCTGTATGAATAATTATGAACCTGCCTTGATTTCAGGTCAAATGGAGGTAAACATGTAATCCCAGCTGAATGTTTGTGTTTATTGAGACATTTATACAAACATGAGATGTTTGTATAAATGAGGCTTTTTTCCTTCATAGTTTTTAGGAAGTTCTTGGATCATTTGGATAATTATTGTACATTTTTTGCCATTAAATGTTGTGAAGATGAAGAGAGTAAAAGCAGAATCCTTTATGAATTGTGTTTTCCTGCCTTCTCAGGTTTTCCTTCGAGAGTCTCTGGAGCAGCGGCTGGAGAAGCAGAGGGAGGTGGAGGTGCTGAAAGCAGCCATGATCATCCAGGCCCACGTCCTGGGCTACATGGCCCGGTACGTTCTCTACATGTTTACTCATAAACTCAAGGTTTTAATCCTTATTAAATGATCATTTTATGCGGCTCCGCCTCCAGGAAGCAGTACAGGAGGCTGCTGCAGTGCATTGTGGTCATTCAGAAGAACTACCGGGCTTTCTACTGGAGGAGGAAGTTCCTGCTGCTCCGCTGGGCCGCGCTCACCTTCCAGAAGCGCCTGCGGGGCAAGCTGGCCCGCCGGGCCGTCGGCCGCCTGCTGGACGAGAGGAGGAAGAGGGAGGAGGAGGAGGAGGAGGAGCGCCGCAGAAAGATGGAGGAAGAGATGGAGAGGTGGCATTCGTCCTAGTTACTCCTCCAACCCGCCTGCTGATAGCCGCTGACGTTTGGCTGTTTCTGTTTGTGCAGAGAGAGACGGAGACTGGAGGCGGAGCGGCGCGCCAAAGAGGTGCCAAACATATGATCATATTTTTTATTTTAAATATGGGAGCAGGAAAGACACTGGTGGTGTTTAGTCAAGTTAAATGCAGAGTCTAATTAATTATTGACAATTTAATCCTAGACATATGTACAAAAAGAGCTTCGTCCTCCATCACTGTCACTTGTGCGTCAGATGTATGAACGTTCGAGAAACGGATGAATACAAAGGTTACGGTTATGAAAAAAATACTAATTTACTAAAACATTTACCGCATTGAAATCTATGTAATTATTTAATCAAACGGAATGTTTAAAAGTCCCAGACCTAAAAGATGCAAAAGCAAAAACATTTCTTAAAGTAGTTGAAATATTTTTGGGGATAATAGAAATATTTTTTAATCCATGTTTAATATTTCAGGGGTGCTTTGAATAATTATTTTAAAATCTCCTATCAGAAACTTTTAAAATCATCACTTCTACTGGTTCCAAATTGTCCTCAAAGTGTAAGCTGTCAAAGATGAAATATTGCTCTCAAAGAAACCATCTCAGCTCACTCACCATGGTCCAAAATGTGTTTCCATCAGAGAGTTTCATGGTTTTCCTCTGTTTCTAGGCTGAGGAGGCTCTGCGGCTGGAGGAGGAGCAGCAGCGCGTCGAGGAGCAGCAGCGCGTCGAGGAGCAGCAGCGCGTCGAGGAGCTGGTCTCTCTAGTTTTTACTCAGTCTCAGCTGGAGGAAGCAGCTGCAGCTTTACCCGAAACACCAGAGGAGCTGGAGTCGGTCTTCGAGGAGGTCGCCGAGGAGGAGGAGGCCATCCGCCCCCAGGAGGCGTCCCAGGTGGAGGAGATCCTCCGGCTGGAGCGAGAGATCCAGGCTCTGCAGAGGCAGAAGGAGCAGCAGGAGCTGTCCCTGACGGAGGCGTCGCTCCACCGCCTGCAGCGCCTCCGGGATCAGGAGCTGCAGCGGCTTGAGGACGAGGCCTGCAAGGCGGCGCAGCAGTTCCTGGACTCGCTCAACTTCGACGAGATTGATGAGTGTGTGAGGAACATTGAGAGCTCCCTGGGCGTCGGGGAGGAAGAGGAGAAGGAGAACGGAGAGAGAAGAGGCAATGACGAAGAGGAAGTCGATGAAGGGTTCGGAGCCGACGACGAGGCTTTCAAAGACTCTCCCAACCCAAGTGAGCACGGCCATTCTGACGGCCAGCGGACGAGTGGAATCCGGACGAGTGACGATTCCTCTGAAGAAGACCCGTACGCCAACGATGTTCCGATCCCTGCGATGCCCCTCACCACCCTTCTCCACCAGCCGCTGCCTCCTTTACCGCCAGTCGCCCACAGCGTCTCGTCCAGCGGTGACTCCGCTTTCTGCCACCCGCAGGCATCGTCCGAGGCGCCGTCCGACGACCTGGTGGAGCTGATTCCTCCAGACGAGGACTCGGACTACGACCAGGACGACTACGACGAGGGCGCCATCGTGTCCAGCGGCAGCGTGGCGTTCTCCAACTCCCGCAGCGGGCAGTGGTCTCCGGATTACCGGGGCTCTGTGGGAACGTACAACAGCTCAGGGGCTTACCGCTTCAGCTCCGAAGGCGCTCAGTCATCGGTGAGTCACGTCCCCTGAATGGTCAGACCCACAGATGTTATCTCCACATACGAATCTAGTTCATGACTGAATCACTGCTTGTCAAAACCCCACATCAACAGCCCTCCACCACCATGCATAACAGCTGGTCACAGTTGTTTGTAGTGAAAAGCACAATGATCAAACATCTTTCCAAATCAGATCATGTTGTTCTGGATGTCTTGTGCTTCATTCAATTGCAGCTTTATGAACCAAACTTTTGCCCCTGAGCAAGGCACTTAACTTCAACAGGGTTAAAACTCTCATTTAAATCCCATTGAGCTTCAGTAGATAACTGCTGAATCATTTCCTTTGATTTTTGTTGCAGTTTGAGGACAGTGAAGACGACTTTGACCGGTTTGACACAGACGATGAGTTATCGTATCGACGGGACTCGGTCTACAGCTGCGTCACTCTGCCGTACTTCCACAGCTTCCTCTTCATCAAAGGTAGCTCCTTTAATTCACTCTGAACACTTTGGGAGCCGTTCTCCTCGCTGTAGCAGGAAGTACAGTCCTGTCGTCTCGTCTTCAGGAGGCCTGATGAACACGTGGAAGCGGCGCTGGTGCGTTCTGAAGGACGAGACCTTCCTGTGGTTCCGGGCCAAGCAGGAAGCTCTGAAGCAGGGCTGGCTGCACAAGAAGGGAGGCGGCTCCTCCACGCTGTCCCGCCGCAACTGGAAACGCCGCTGGTTCGTGCTGCGCCAGAGCCGGCTCATGTACTTTGAGAACGACAGCGAGGAGAAGATGAAGGGAGTGCTAGACATGCACAATGCCAAGTAAGGTCAAAGGGCAATTTTAGTAAACATGATCAAACCCTGGTTATGCTTCTAAGAACTCTTTTTGATTTCTGCAGAGATATCGTTGATAACACGGGTAAGGAGAATGGTATCGACATCGTGATGCCAGAGAGGACGTACCACCTGATCGCAGAGTCTGCTGAGGACGCCAGGTGTGTCTTCACACACACTCTAACAGTGAAGACCAAATCCAGTCTTGAGACGGGAGAAAACCTAGAAGCTTGATGTTGTTAGTCTGATTTTACAAACTCTTATATTTGTGAGGATTGTTTATAAAAGAATTTCCGTCTCTTTAGCTTTATTATTGAAAACAGTAGGCCAATTCTTCAACCACAAAAATATCTGAAATCTGCAGAGACTTGAGACTCACTTTAGAAAGGCTTGTAACTTCCTGTTGTAGCAGATCCAGCACCAAATGGACCTAAATCTGTTAACACAGTGGAAATCATTTAGACCAGTCTTCTTTACCAACCTCTCTGGGTTTTAGGCAATCGGCACCAAAAAAATGAATTGTGCACGTAGGAATTTCAGTTTCACAAACAGCATTTTTTAAGAATATTTTCAACATTAAATATGAAAAAAATCATCTAATAAATGAATTTTACGCAAGTAATTTGGAGTCACGTTCTACAGAACCATCTGTGAATAGATGAGTCAGAGAAAACTGAATCGTGATCAGAGGTCCACTGTAGAAAAATCTATCCGCTCAGTTCTGCAGGCATAACATCCGAATGTGTCCCACATCACCACCTCTCCACTGCTGTGCTCTGCAGTTGGTATCGGGTTGTGCTAGGACTTCTGCAAAATGGCCTCTGCAGCTGAAAGAGTTGTTGTTTCTGTGACCTGTTGATGATGATTATTTCCATGGTTACAGTCAGTGGTTCAGTGTGCTGAGTCAGGTCCACGGCTCCACAGAACAGGAGATCAGCGAGATGCACGATGAGCAGGCCAATCCGCAGAACGCTGTGGTGAGTTGAGCAGAATATCTGCCTCCTCCTGGAGGAAAGACAAATCCAGCAAAGACTCGACTTCTTCTACCTGTAAT
Source organism: Alfaro cultratus (assembly GCA_903066825.1). Taxonomy (NCBI): domain Eukaryota; kingdom Metazoa; phylum Chordata; class Actinopteri; order Cyprinodontiformes; family Poeciliidae; genus Alfaro; species Alfaro cultratus. Next base: position 18,350 of record CAEFZX010009518.1, on the reverse strand, counting down.
CCTTCAACGCCTCACCTGTCTCTCTTCAGGGAACGCTGGATGTGGGCATGATCGACTCAGTTTGTGCGTCAGATAATCCAGAAAGGTGTGTTTTATTGATTTGCTTAGGTCAAACACTTTATCTTACTCTCAGATCTGGTTGTTGTCTGACTCTAAGCTTCTCCTGTTAAAATTAGACCAAACTCCTTTGTCATCATCACTGCGGAGCGAGTGCTGCACTGCAACGCCGACACGCCCGAGGAAATGCACCATTGGATCACTCTGCTGCAGCGCTCCAAAGGAGACGCGCGCGTCGACGGGCAGGAGTTCATCATCAGAGGTACGATTCAGGATGGAGACGAGCAGCACAGTCTGTTACTGGAGCAGAACCTGTTCATTAAGGTCTGGAGATTCAAAGTGGATTTATACATATTTTTAAGACTTTATTCTCTAACCTTTAGCTTGTTGCTGGTTTTTGTAGCTTGCATTTTTAAAGTTTACTGTTGTTATATTCCCAAAGTAACACAAGCAGAAAGTTCACATAACACGTAAAAATAAGCAGAAATGGAAAAGTCAGTAAAATGACATTTGAGCTCAATGCGTGTGAGCAAAACTAACTGCTTCAGTGCTGAAGGGTTTAAAAAGCTGCCGCAGTATGGAGCTAAATCCAGAACAAAGTTTGTTCAAAGTTTGTTAAACTGAAAAAAAATATTTCAAACTGAAAAACAAATTAGAAACTGAAAAAAAAAAAAGGAAACAGAAAACAAAGATTTGAAACTGAAAGAAAAATATCTAAAACTGAAAAAAATGTTTTGCAAGAGAAAATAAAGATGTGTGAAAAATGAAGCAGGAGTTTTATACAGGTAAACACTAAAGGACATGAAATGCCATTTTTCCTCCAGGCTGGTTGCACAAAGAGATGAAAAACAGCACCAAGGCCTCGCTGAAGCTGAAGAAGCGCTGGTTCCTGCTCACCCACAATTCCCTGGACTACTATAAGAGCTCCGAGCGGAACGCCTTGAAACTGGGAACGCTGGTTCTGAACAGCCTCTGCTCCGTGGTGCAGCCCGATGAGAAGCTCTACAAAGAGACCGGTGGGTTAAAGCGTCTCACTGATGGGTTTATGTCCCGGTTCCCGTGGTTTTAACACGACTCTCATGTTCCGGCTGCTGCGCGGCAGGATACTGGAACGTGATCGTCTACGGGCGGAAACACTCGTACCGGCTCTACTGTAAGCTGCTGAACGAAGCCACGCGTTGGGCCAGCTCCATCCAGAACGTCATCGACACCAAAGCTCCCATCGACACGCCGACCCAGCAGCTCATCCAGGACATCAGGGTAGGAGAAAAACTCCTCCATGTCTGGGGTTAGCAAGGTTTTAACAGCCTCACCGTCACTCCAGGGAACATACAGGAAGCTACAAAATACGTAAAGAAACATCGACTTTCACAATGTTTTTTTTTCTCACTTTTATTCATTATTCAATAATTATTACATTCATCTGTCATAAATGCTGCCTCATACCTTCTGTTTTAGTCGGCCATCAGCTCTTAGGTTTTTTGTAATTCTCCTTTTGTTTCATGACAGAAACTTTTGCATTTTACGCTTTGCATTTCTGAGGCCCGCACTTTAGGGCTTTAGCATTATCTTTCACTAAATACCATGTTGGTGTAGTGCTTTAGCGTTAGCTGAACTAATTATGATTAGTGCTTTAGGGTTAGCGCAGCTAACCTTTCGGTTAGCGAGGCAGAGTAAAGGTTCTGACCCAGAGCTGCAGTTAAAGTCCAGCTGTGGTTCTGTCTGCAGGAGAACTGTCTGAACTCAGAGGTGGTGGAGCAGATCTACAAGAGGAACCCCATCCTCCGCTACAGCCACCACCCGCTGCATTCCCCGCTGCTGCCGCTGCCGTACGGAGACATCCAGCTGAGCGGTGAGACACAAACCTGGCAAATGTTGTTTTAAGAATTAGATTCTATAAAGAAAAACCAACTTAACCTACCTGCTTCACCGGAGAGTGAATTTCATCTTCCTGTTCCTCCGTCACCCAGCGTCACAGAGTCGGAGCTACACCACCCTGCAGGACGAAGCCCTCCGGGTGTTCAGCTCCCTGCAGCACCTGGACGGCGTGGCCGACCCGGTCCCCATCATCCAGGGCATCCTGCAGACGGGCCAGGAGCTCAAGCCGCTGCGCGATGAGCTCTACTGCCAGCTAATCAAGCAGACGACCCGGCCGCCGCAGCCCGGCGGCCCGGGGAACCTCTGCAGCTGGAAGATCCTGGCCTGCATGTGCTGCACCTTCATCCCCTCACGGAGCATCCTCAGATACCTGAAGTTCCACCTGAAGAGGCGAGCACAGCGCCTTCCGCTTTATTACTGCACAAATTCCACTTTTTCATTTTTACCATATTTATTAACCCAAAAAGTACATTTATGTTGGAAATAAAAAAAACTTTAAGAAATCTATAACTAGAGGCTAATATTACCAGTACCACAGATTGCTGTGTTTTAACAGAACTTTGGTTTTACCAGGTGTTAAAGTCTTTCCCTTCATTTGGAAAACTAAAAATCTCATTTTAAATTTTTTTTTTTATTTATTTCATTTTTAAATTAAAAAAAAAAAATAATTATTTAATTTTTAATATTTTAAAAAAAAAAGATTAAAAAAATTATTTTTTTAATAATTTCTGATTCGTTCAACACCAAAATGCTGATCCTACAGAAAAGAGAACATGAGCTGTGATGTCATAATTCCACACCTCGTCATCTGAGGCCCCGCCCCCACACAAGAGGTTTGAACATAAAAACAAAAAACCTTTAATATGAAAATTAGTTTTAACATTTTTTCAGTTTCAATTTTTCTTTTTCTTTTGAACAAACTTTATGGCCCCAATTTAGACATTTAGGCGACAGGCAGTGCCTAGCTGGGGTTGCTAGGTGACAGGCAGTGCCTAGCTGGGGTTGCTAGGCGACAGGCAGTGCCTAGCTGGGGTTGCTAGGCGACAGGCTGAACCTAGCTGGGGTTGCTAGGCGACAGGCTGAACCTAGCTGGGGTTGCTAGGTGACAGGCAGTACCTAGCTGGGGTTGCTAGGTGACAGGCAGTGCCTAGCTGGGGTTGCTAGGCGACAGGCAGTGCCTAGCTGGGGTTGCTAGGCGACAGGCTGAACCTAGCTGGGGTTGCTAGGCGACAGGCTGAACCTAGCTGGGGTTGCTAGGCGACAGGCAGTGCCTAGCTGGGGTTGCTAGGCGACAGGCAGTGCCTAGCTGGGGTTGCTAGGCAACAGGCAGTGCCTGCTGATTTGTGACGTTACAAGTGGCTCATTTTCCAGACACCAAAAGACAAGAACTTATTGCAGAAAAATAACTGGATGCTTCTTTTAAGCGCTTCGGCTGTTTATAGAAGCCCTATTTGAGTTTTTCTACTCCAGTAGAAGTGGAAAAACATTCAAAATGCTTGACAGGTCTCCTTTAGATTCTGCAATGTCAGATCATAGGCCTAGATGGGTTTGTTTTACCCGTGTAGTTTACATCTGACCTGTAACCTGGGTGTGATCTCTCTGCAGGACCAGAGAGCTCTTCCCCGCCTCAGAGTTGGACCGCTACGCTGCCTTCGCCTTCGACTCGTTGAAGAAGACTCGGGCCAGAGAGAACGTGCCGTCGCAGGAGGAAATCCGCTCCATCGTGGGCCGGCAGGAGATGAGCACCACAGTGCACTGCCACGGCGGAGGCTCCTGCAAGATCACCATCAACTCACACACCACTGCAGGGGAGGTGGGTTCCTCACCGAGCAACATCACATCCAAAACCGATTTACCGACACAAATCCACTGATGCTTTCTGACAAAGTATCAAATCTCAGTTTGGTCATAGATTTTTGTTCTGATTTGTTCAGTGATTCATTTGAAAAGTAGAAAGTTTTAGTTCCAAGTAATTGGTCAGGAAAGGCTGTTAGGATTCAACTTCGGATGTTTTTCCTCCTGATGGTCCAGGAAACTCGGATCAATTAGGGACCAGAAGTGACACATTTGTTCCATCTGTGGTTCACTTTATCTGCTCTGAGTCAAACCAACCTGTTCCCCTCCTGGCCTGTGGGGGCGCTGCACCAGGAACCACAGAAGGAAGCAACACAAACCTCTGAAGACACTGAGAGCAACTTCCTTCTTCACCAAATGGAAACTAAATCAGATTTTAGCTGCTGTTGGATTTCTCTTTTGTCTTTGGCTAAAAACCATAAGTTCCAGAAGTTAATCAGAAAGATGTTTGTATTTTTATGTTCATCCCACTGCGTCTGTCTGTCAGGTGGTGGAGAAGCTGATCCGCGGCCTGGCCATGGAGGACAGCAGGAACATGTTTGCTCTGTTCGAACACAACGACGCCTCAGAGAAAGCCATCGAGAGCCGGACTGTGGTGGCCGACGTTCTCTCCAAGTTTGAAAAGTAAGACTCTCTCTGAGTTTCAGTCTGACCTAAATGTTTTTTGACTTCTGTGGGTCCAGTTAATGTTCTGAATCGTTGCTCTGCAGACTTTCAGCGAGCGCAGAGGAAAGCAACTCGGGCTGGAAGCTGTACTTCAAACTGTACTGCTTCCTGGACAAGGACGGCGTTCCCAAGGACAGCGTGGAGTTCGCCTTCATGTTCGAACAGGTGAAACCCGCTGACCACCGATCAGGAAACACATCTGCCATGTTTCACATAAACTGCCAGTCAGTCATTTTACTCTCAGATGAATCACCAGTTTTTGGTTCTGATTGAGTGTAGCAATGATTTCTTACAGCAGCATCGTTTTAATTGAAGGATTAACTGGAATCGTCTGGTTTCAGGCCCATGAGGCAGTCATCCAGGGCCACTATCCGGCCCCGGAGGAGACGCTCCAGTTCCTGGCCGCCCTCAGGCTCCAGTACCTCCTGGGCGACCAGAACCCCCAGAGCACCGTGCCCGAGATGTCCCAGGTCTTCCCCATGGCTCGACTGCGGACCCGGGTCCAGAACTCGGCCAAGACGTTTGCCGGAGCCGGTGCCGGCTCGGTGGCGGAGCGCTCGGGGACGGCGGAGCGGAAACGCTCCAGCTTCCTGGAGGGAACGCTGAGGCGGAGCTTCAGGAGCGGCTCCCTGAGCCGGCAGAGGCTGGAGGAGGAGAACAGCCTGGAGGCCTGGCTGAGGGAGGAGGCGGCCGCCGTCCGGACCAGCGTCCTGGACAAGTGGAGGAAGCTGCAGGGCATGAGCCAGGAGCAGGCCATGGTCAAGTACATGGCGCTGGTGAAGGAGTGGCAGGGCTACGGATCCACGCTCTTCAACGTGGAGGTGAGAGCCGAGCTAAAGCTGCGCTGGTCCAAACGCTTTCCACCCAAAATCAACAGGTTGAAATGATCTTTTTTCTCTCCATTCAAAACGCAAAAACAATATTATTGGGAATGAACAAACAAAACAAAATGTGCAAAAAAAATAATAAAACAGTCCAGTTCAGTTTGTTAAATATTCATAGTAGATTCTGTTTTGTTGATACGGCAGAGAAAATAGAATAGAATAAACTTTATTGATCCCAGAGAGGAAAATTGCTGAGTTGTTTAACAGATACTCCATCCAAAGTGTTAAATATTGGAAAATTCAAATATAACCATAAGCAATTTATATTATATATAATTTATATTATAAGCAATTTCTAGGTAATTTAAATATGACTTGCATGCAAAATAAAAGAATAAAAAGCATATTCATGGAAATATGTTAATCTGTAAGTAAATCTATAAACGAGTCCAGAGTAAAATTAAACTTAAAAAGCAGAAATGTTCTTGATTACATAATTAACCTTAACAAAAATAAAAATACACCTAATAATGGGAAAAATGTAATAATATTAGTAAAGATCGATTAACCCTGTCATCCGACCTCAGACTTTGTGTATCACAGAGTTTTAGTTCATTTTGTTTTATTCTAAGCCTTCATTCATAATGTGATTATTATAAAGATGAAATCATTATCCTGCTGAGATGGAGAGCAGAGCAGCTGTGACCCCATCTGACCTCTGTGGTTCCAGAGCCGTGACGGAGCGTTCCCGGCGGAGCTGTGGCTCGGCGTGAGCCGGGAGTCCATCTCCGTGTACAAACGCGGCGAGTCGTGGCCCCTGGAGGTCTTCCCCTACGAGCTCATCCTGTCCTTCGGCGCGCCGCTGCCCAACACATACAAGATCGCCGTGGAGGGCCGGGAGCTGGTGTTCGAGACCCAGATGGTCGGTGCCGATGAACTCCACCTGCTGCCTCCTGAGAGAAGCTTTCTGTGGCTCACTGTCGCTCTCTGTCGCCCCCTGCAGGTCATGGACATCGCCAAGCTCATGAAGGCGTACATCAGCATGATCGTGAAGAAGCGCTACAGCAACGGTCAGTCGGTCAGCAGCCATGAGAGCAAATGCAGCGCCTGGTGAAGCTGGACGGAGCCTCAGGGGCCCGCAGGCCGGAGCAGGGCCAGAACCGAACCCAGAACCAAACCCGAGTCAAGATGGGCCCGCAGGCCAGAACCGAACCCAGAACCAAACCCGAGTCAAGATGGGCCCGCAGGCCAGAACCGAACCCAGAACCAAACCCGAGTCAAGATGGGCCCGCAGGCCAGAACCGAACCCAGAACCAAACCCGAGTCAAGATGGGCCCGCAGGCCAGAACCGAACCCAGAACCAAACCCGAGTCAAGATGGGCCCGCAGGCCAGAACCGAACCCAGAACCAAACCCGAGTCAAGATGGCCTGCAGGCCAGAACCGAACCCAGAACCGAACCCGAGTCAAGATGGGCCCGCAGGCCAGAACCGAACCCAGAACAGAACCCGAGTCAACCATCGTTTAATTATTGCTGCAGAAACGTTCGACACCAGTTTCATTTGATTTAGAGAAGCTGGGTCCAGCTTCACTCTGGTTCCGGCCTGCAGGGCTCTTAGTTTCCCAACATGAAGGAACGGCTTTCCAAAAAGAACAACTGAGGTTTCTCCACCGGGTCCAAGCCGAGCTGGGCGTCTCCATGGAAACCTGAGCTCAGACCAAAGCATCGTGTCTCTACACAAACTGACTATTTCTACCTGGAAGTGCTTCTCATCAACAATCAGTAAAATTCATCAGAGAAACGTAACATTTTCCATCTGGACCACCTGAAATGAGGCTTTTATTGAAGCGGATTGTGGTCCAGTTCGATTCCAATGACGTTCCCACACAGCAGGAGGAAGACTTTCTGAAAGAAACGAAATATTATCCAAAAGAAAGGAATAAAAGCTACCAAAGAAAACCAGTTCTCACCGAGTCTCTGCTGACTTCTAGCCACTCTTCAATATGGGAAAGACAAGAAGACATTCTGGCTGTGAAACTGTGTGACTGTCATGAATTGTGTTTCTTTAGAGAAGAGACTGAATGTATTTTCCTTTCCCGTCCCAAACAAAACAACAACCCTCAATCCGATTCTGATTCTTTAATAACTGATTAACAGACAATGAAGAAATCACAAGTGCCTGTTTCCATCCGGACGAACTCCGATCGGGTCCGAGGTTCTGCTGAGGAATAAAAACGGTGCTGTGATGTTTCTGGACCGGTCCTGCTGCACAAGCCGCTCCAGTTCAGAAACAGCAACTTCTCTCTCATGCAAAGCAATCAGTTCCCAAGTATTAAAGCTTCCTGACTGAGTTTTAGGCAATCTGTTGCTGTTGCTGTGGTGAACCACAGAAAATCTAAAAATATAACATTTTTAGGACTTTTGAGATTTCTGAAAGGAAAGGTTCCTAAATTAGTGGTAAAAACTTGGGAACATTGTGGTAAACTTGGGTAAAGTAACAGTGATGGTAACTGTTGTGCAGTTTTTGCTCCACCGGACCCGGTTCGGCAGCGCAACACTCCCACGTTTCCCTGGAGCTCCGCGGGCGGCAGATCCATCCAAAGACCAAGACCTGCAGGTTCCTGCCACTGTTCAGTGCCTTGTTGTAAATTCTGTACACTTCCTGTTTTACATGCAGATTGGTTTTTGGTAGAATGTGTAATGTAATATATAAATATATATTATATGTGATATAATCATGTGCACTGTACATTTCAGGTTTATGCCTTCTGATTTATTATCCCAGCATTTTTCTCTTGTATCTTTTTTTGTATCTTTTTAAATCTGAATTATCAATATGTCTTAGAATATGAATTAGAATTATGTGTTGATTTACAATAAATAAAAAAAATATTTAGTTAGATGTTTTATTACAATCTGGAAAAAAAACCTGACATTTTTTCAAATGTGTTTAAGTTTTGCAATTTTGCTGATACATTGAAAGAGTTTTCAGAATGAGTTTTAGGGCGTCTGTCACTTTAAATCCAGATAAGCTGCCGCTGGCCACGCCCCCCAACTCAACCTTTACCCTCTTATTTTAAAATGGCTGCAAACTGATGGGCGATGATACAACCGAACATCTGAACAAAAGATGTTCGGTTGTTTTTCGATTTACAAAATCAACTAAACTGAAAAACCATCTAAGATCTCTTCCTTATCTTTGCTTCCATAAACTAAAGATGTTTTTATTCCTCCTCTGTGGTTGCTAGGTAACGGCGTAGCTCCGCTGTGGTTGCTAGGTAACGGCGTAGCTCCGCTGCGGTTGCTGGGTAACGGCGTAGCTCCGCTGTGGTTGCTAGGTAACGGGCAGGGCCTGCTGATTTGTGACGTCATTGAAACGGCTCGTTTTTGGTTATTTTTAATGCTTGGTTTGTTTTTAGAAGCAGCTGGAGCCCAAATGGAAGAACAAACATGCAGAACTTTGCATGTTTTTGCTACGTTGTTCTTGATTTAGGACATTCTTTGATTCAGTAAACTCAGGTTGTTTACAGAATATTCTACTTAGTCCAGAGATGTAATTTTGTCTCCATGTTGGCTGTTTGTTCATCATTGATGTTAAATGAAGAACAAACATTTAACATCTCTGGACTATTCATTGGACTGGAAAGTTCAATGAAAGTGAAAAATTTGTCTCCTTACCAATTTCTTCTGTTTTTTTTCCCTTTCAAGAAAACTTTTAATATCTGACAAAAATATCCAGATTAAATAAAAATATATATAGTTTTAAAATGAGAAAAACTAAACAAACCCACCTGGAAATGTGTGAAAATATTTTCCCTTTACCTGTTAAAGTTAAGTTCAGTTACCTGATTAAAGGAACAGTCTGGCAACATGAAGCAGGCTAAAAGAAACATCTGGATTAAAACTATTCTGCAAGGAAAAATGGATCAGTTTTCTCAAACTCTTTAACATCAACAATAACCAGTGGAGTCTGAAGCTTCCAGAGTTGGATGGTTTTGATCGGATCTGGTTCTTCATGTTTTCCGTCTCAGATGGTTTGGAGCCTTAAAGAAAGTCACATTTCTCTCTGTGTGTACAAACATCTTTATACATGACAACCAGGTTACATACAAAGGAAACAAATACAGTCACATTCAAGTCATATCTGTGCTGCGCAATGAGACGTTAATATTCAGCCTCTTAAGGCACCAAAAGAACCAAAATGATCCAAACGTCTCATTTATCCCAACACTTTTCTGTCAAATGAACGTTGCTATAGCAGCAAATCCCAGCCAATGAGGGAAAACTGACATAAATTAAAACCAACACCATTCTGACGTCAGTTTGTGCTCATTGAAGCCATCTGAGCTTCTGCATCTTCTTTTATATAAACCATAATCAGTTTGGCATTTTTCTAAAGATCCGGTTCGTTTCTAAGTCTGATCCAGTTCAGTCTGCAGATGTTTCCAGCCTGCCTCTAGTGGCCATCTGCAGTATTGCACTAAAGGTTGAGCGGGATGGAAATTTAGTTTTGCTTCCCGGATATTTCTTCTGGGATTTACAAAAGCAACTAAACTGAAAAACCATCTAAGATCTCTTCGTTATCTTTGCTTCCATACAGAAAATGTCTCAATCGTGACTAAGATGGATTCAGATTTAGTTTTTGTGTTCAGGAATGTGGCAGATGGATATGATGAAGAGATTCAGTCTGTAGATTTTATCTGTCAAGACGTAATAAAACTAATCTATTCTTCATCAGGCTGTAAAATGATATAAAACTAATCCTAAACTGACCATCAGCAGCTTAAACGGTTTGTAAAAGCAGGAGTTTTATCATCTTTACGCTCTGGATCACACAGTTGTGTTAAGAATTATGAGTCGTTTCCTAAATGTTTCAGACTACAGAGGGAAAGATTACTACCTTAATAAATCATTTAAGGAAGCTTCTAATCATCCCAGAGGCAAAATATTCACGGCACGTCCATGTCAGGATACAGTTAGTAGGATGAAGTGATGCAGTGGCCTAGTCAAAGACCAAACTCCAAATTGTGCCTTTTCAAAGCTGAGCAGAAGAAACATTTTTATTACATCCTGACAGGTGAAACCCAAGAACCAAAGGAGGAAGTCGTTACCCCAGAGAAGAAGAAGAAATGAGTTTCTGATGTGACGTCGTTTTGCCTCACAGTGTTTAAAGTCTGAATATGAGCCAAAGAATCCCTCTGACAACCTGTTTGTGTTTTTCATTTAAATCCTAAAGCGCCAGCATGACTTTAGGAGCTGCTTGACCTGACGACCTCCAAGGAATCTAAAACTGATTTCTGCTCCAGTTGGACTGAAATGACCAGAGAACCCGGATGTACCAACAGTTTGGTCTTATATGCTACGATGTTTAAACTGTTCATGATGGATGAGAGGGAAACGTCACAGTGCCAACCAACACCTCCATCTTTATCTGGCTGAGGTTGGTTTGGGGTCCGGCCCCGGAGACAAACTGCAAACTACAAACTACAAGCCCAACTCATCGGAAACACCGGAAAAGCAGCAACCAATAAATGCAGGAACGTTCAGGTAAAGTTTCAGGCCGACGTCACGCGGACGAACGTCAGACCGACGTCACGCGGACGAACGTCAGACCGACGTCACGCGGATGACCACCTCCCCCGAGTCGGCGTCGTGGCTCAGGCTGTTTCCGGGCACCAGCCCGGGGCAGAACGGGGCCAGACAGAGGCAGGTCCACGGCCGTGACCCGAGCTGGGTGGGGTGCAGTGGCCCGCTGGGCCCGAAGGTTGCCAGGGGCAACCAGAGCGTCCTGGGGCCCAGCGAGGAGCCGGTGCTGGTCTCCTCCATGTCCTTGGCCTTGTCGTAACTCTGGACGTCCCAGTGGAGATTCACCGCCCGCCAGCGCATGAACACGTTGTACACTGCTGCCCCCTCGTGGACAATCAGGCCTGTTACAACCACAGGAAATCAATCAATAAACATTCGCATATTACATATCAGCCGTATTATGACTAATTCAGGGTCATGCTTAAAAAATGAAAATAAAATCACAACATAAATCATACAATTATGAGAATAAAGTTGTAACATTATGACTTTATTCTCATAGTATTTCAACTTTATTCTTGAAATATTAATATTACTATAACTTCATATTTTGACTTTATTTTAAAATTTTAAGAATTTTTAAATGATCTTTATCATTAGAATTATTACTATAATTTTTCTAATACTCTGTTGTGGAAAATTAACTCTTTTTTAAACACTTATAACCCATTAAATGTTTAATTATTGATCCATCTCTTCCTGTTTTCCAGTGATATAAATATGATTCTGGAACAGAAGATAATATTTTCTGTCACTTTTCAAAAAGACAAAAAATCACACCGTTCATGTAACACAAACCTGCTTTGAGCCAAAACCAGAACGTGAAAAAGTCAGAATAATGAGATGAAAGCTGTAACTTTAATTTAAAAAAATGTTTTTATATATTTGAAAAAGAGTGTCAGTATGTTGTGACAGTTTGTTATGAGACAGTCTGTGAACAGATCGAGAAGGAGGGTCTTAGCGCTGCCAATCAATGCTGCTCAATGTGCTGATGGAGGAGAAACAACTCACTGTTCCAGGAAGAGAGTTTATCATCAGGCTCATGCTAATCACATTAATGCATTAAAATCTAATCAGTGATTTCATGAAAATGAACGTGTTGACTGCTGAGCGAGCGAGTGAGCGGACGGACCTACGCAGACCAGGTCCATGAAGCCGTACATGCCGTAGCAGATCTGGAAGAGGACGTCTCTGCGCTGCCAGACGGCCTGCGGGCTGAGAGCCGACCAGAGCAGCCAGGAGATGCTGGCCACCAGGAAGAGCGAGCCCAGGAACACGGCGATGATCTGCACCTTCTCCACCAGCGTGATGGTGATGGGCTGCCACTGAGGGCGGACCACACAGAAAACCTCAAATCTCCACGCAAACGTGACATTAATTCATCAGTACTGGAAATAAAACCTTAGTGAGGTAGAAGGAAAACGATGCATTGATTTAAAAATGTTTCACAAACGGAGCCTGAAAATAAAACTGCTTAAAACTCCTGTATGAAGTCCAACTGATGTCAGAGATTAATGACCTAATTCATAAACATATTTCACTTATATGTGAGATTGAAGGGTCGTTCTATTTAGACTCTGCAAAACCTGCTAAGTGCATTTATCTTTAATAATTGAATCATTGCTCAGTTCAATATCAGCTCAAACTATTAAGAGTTTCACTTTAAGACCTGAAAATACAATTTAAGTGACGATTAGTCAGGATGTTAAAACACAAACAGTTTCATCATTTAATTTACATAATGCTTTAACACCAGACTGAGCTCCAGAGTTCAGCAGGAAGCTGCAGCTCTGCCTGTTTCTTTGACTTCCTGTTTACCTGCCAGGGTCTCTTCATGTTGATGGCGATGACCTGGAAGCGGTAGCAGCAGAGCTCACAGGTCCAGCAGCCGCGCTCGCTGATCCACTTCAGCAGACACTGCTGATGGGTGTAGCGGACCGAGCCGTCACAGCGGCACGGGTTCAACAGGTCGCCCTGCGACACACACACACACACACACACACAGGCCGGTTAACAGGGAAGCAAAATCCACACAGAAACACAGAAACACGGCGGCAGTGACGGCGTCATCCAGGAGTTATTGTCAACTGGATGAATATCAAACGGTTCTGGTCCAAAACATTCCGGTTTTTTCTAGAAATCTGAAGAATAAGGAGAGTTTTATTTTATCATAGTGAGTCTGAGCAAAACAACAAAATAAAGACTTTATGATTAAAAATAAAGTTCAATAAATCCAGAATCCAGACATAAATCTGACAGAAAATCTGAGAGATTATCTGGAGAAAGAAAAATATGAGGCAAAAGTCACAACTTCAAATGTTACAAGGTGACAGAGTAAAATAAATAATTTGTTAGTTTTGAATTTTAACCCCCAGGATGTAAATCTGACAGAAACATTTTGACATCAATAACCTCAGTGTTCAGTCAGGATGCTGCGCACCATCCTGAGCTGTTAAGACTTTCTATTAATTAAAAGGTTTCTGTCAAATTTGGCAGAATTACAATATTTAGGTGAAGTTTCAGCAAACAGCAGCAACAAAAGGAAAATGCATCTCTGCTGCAACAAAGAGTTAATCTGGGTGATAATCTGGTGGCTCTGTTTCTGTTTTCATCCAAACTTTTTATGCTTTCTCCTCTAAAGTGATGAAGCTCCAAACAAATCTGTTGTTATTGCAACAAAATTAGATTTTCCTCATGATGCATCGTTGATAAACCGAACAGCGGCTGATTGATAACGGTTCTTCCAGGGAGGTGAATTCAGCTGCCAAAAGCCAAAAAGTGAAATGAAAAGCTTCAGAGTTCAGGGGTCATCAGTGTTTGGTTTAGCAGAGTTTTACAGTAACACCTGGTTAGTTTCTCTAAGCGCTAACAAAGAGACGTCACATCATCGCTTTCTGATCAGAAACTCTGGAACGACGCTGAAATGATTCAGAGCAACTATTGTTTCCAGTTCCTGCAGGTTTCTGTAAGGCAGGAAAACCAGGGAGAGTCTGAGTGAAATCGGAAATAAATCAACAATAACCTCTTTTTCATGTCAGGAAGTTCCTCTTTTCAGGAAACAAGCCTGATTCCTTCCATGTTTAATCCTCACTGCTGTCATGGAAAGCAGGATATAATATATGCATCTGTCAAAGTTACAGTTTTTTGTGTTATTTTGCTTCTCCAGCCCCTTCAATAAGCTTCAGAATCAGACAGAAACTGTCTGCTTTCCATCGATTGCCCAGGATTAATCCTCCAATCGTTTCCGTGATCCGGCTTTTCCAGCGTTAACAAATCCTTTGTTTTCCAGCCTCCATCTCCCCCAGCAGGTGATCCATCAAAGCAAACCCAGAACTCGTCCACCAGAGGCCTAAAATCGATGATCATTTCTCAAAGCTACAGCAGGACGCAGCCTGGCATTAATCATCACAGCCTATTTATTTCTCTTTCCTCCTTCCTGGAGGTTTTTCCAGCGCAGGCCGACCTGCAGGCCCGACCCGCAGGCCGACCCGCAGGCCCGACCCGTAGGCCCGACCTGCAGGCCCGACCCGCAGGCCGACCCGTAGGCCAGACCTGCAGGCCCGACCCGTAGGCCCGACCCGTAGGCCCGACCTGCAGGCCCGACCCGCAGGCCGACCCGTAGGCCGACCCGTAGGCCAGACCTGCAGGCCCGACCCGTAGGCCCGACCCGTAGGCCCGACCTGCAGGCCCGACCCGCAGGCCGACCCGTAGGCCTGACCCGCAGGCCCAACCCGCAGGCCCGACCCGTAGGCCCGACCCGTAGGCCCGACCCGCAGGCCGGCCAGCCAGCCCAGCCCGCAGGCCGGCTGGCCCGACCCGCAGGCCTTGTCCGGCATGTTAACAGGACATTAAGGTCAGCGGTCAGAGAGCTCGTTTCTCATCTGGTCTTATTAACCTTGTGGGTTTAAAACGACCTGAGAGGGTTTTGGTTCAGGCAGGTCAGACCGTCATGGAGGGTTTGATGAAAAGGAACTAAAGATCCCAGAGAACAAAGTTTATTTATGATCCTGACTGAAAGCAGATAGTTATCAAAACTAATTGATTTAACCGTGATGAAACAGTTATTGAAACAATCCTCAACTAGTTTAGTGATCGATTAATCATTAACTTCAGTAAGGCAAACTCAAAACAGCCATTTGCTGAACGAAAACACTGCGAGCAAATATATATATATATATATATATATATATATATATATAAACTTTGTCTACCCAGAGCTCTTCTAGTGGCAGTTTTATCTTCACCTGATTTAAATACTGTAAAAAATAATCAGCTCTACTTTGTTCTGACATGAAGTCGGAAATGGCTCAACTTTTCACATTTTGGTGTTTAAACATTGAGTTTCATTTATATTAAAGGTTCCCTTAACATAAATGATCAAGAAATGCATTTTAGGCCATATAATGTTTATTCTCTTATTTAAAAAAATAATTAAATTAAATACATAAAAATGATTAAATAACTGAAATACTTCATTTTCATCTTTTATTGTATTTGTAATGTAGTAATAAAAAAGGGTGAAGTGGTTAAGACTGTTACAATTCTTTGTCCAATAATCGTTAGAATCATTAGAATTATGTTGCAATCGCAGTAACCATTTTATTCAACCAAAGTTTATTCAGCACCATTAAAACATTAAATTACTTCCACCACATGGCTTTAAAGAAGCAGATTGTCGTCGGCAGACTGAGAACAAACTGCTGACGTCGTAAACGAAGGTACCGCCTGCGTCTACGGCGATGGGAGCCGCCGCCGCGCCTCCTTCGCCTGTAGTGGGAATTGTGTCTATGACGTCGCCTACGTGCCATGGTAGCAATGCTGCGCTAAGCTAACGGCTCTTTTATTCAAAGACTTCTGATGTAACAGCCTGTGAAGTCATCGATGACATCACATCCATTCCTGACTACCGCTGATGACATCATCTGTGCCTCTTCCTTTTTCATCAGAATGTAATTTAGCTTCATTTAAAGTGAAATGTGAGGTGAAACCGACGTGTTTACGAACAGATGGGAGTTCAGGATGCTGCCATATTTTGTCCCAAACTAATAAAAATTAAATATCAATTTCTTTTTAATTGTTATTTATATTAAAATTATAATAATAATCATATGTTACATGTTTATGACATAATAAGCTGTTTGTACGTCTACAAAGACAGATACACGTAAACGCCTGCTGAGGTTTTTGAAATGGTTCATTTTCCAGATACCAAAAAAACAAAAATGGTTTGGTGTTTTTTTAAAAACACAAAACATTTGGTCTAATTGTAGAAGCAGCTGAGACCCAAATGACAGGACAAAAATCAGAGTCAGCATTTACAGTGGACGCCCAGTTTTTGCTGGAACCTGTTACTGGAATTTTATAAAATAACTTCTTATTTGTACAACCTGGACAAAAATATGCCCTTCCTGGTGCAGCAGTGGTTGCATTTAAGCGAGGCTCATTGTATTTTTAATGAGCCTGAAGGTTTTTACATGTATATGTTTTGTATACGTACAAAGTGTTTGTCTATATGCATAAAGAAATCGCTGCCTGTGTGCAGATGTACAGAGGAAGCCGTTCCACTGCCTCCTGTTGTCAGATCCTTTAATTGTGACGCTGCAGAAACAGAAGAGAGGGAAACGGATTGCGTTTGGTTTGGAGTTTCTTCTTGTGAAAGTAACATTTTCCCATCAGGAACGACAGTTGGGTGAAATAGATGGAGCTTTTATCCACATCACTATCAAAGCATAGCAGAATGTTTTTCTCTGTAAGTTTAACTATTTGTCCTGTTTTCAGATTTATAAATTGTTGGGAAGAGAATAAATGTAATTTAATACGATAAAGTTCCATTAAAATCCACAGAGGTTTATGTTTGTAAAGGTTTTTACAAAGACATTTAAGAGGCTCTGAAAACTCCTGATTTATTACAGCGTGGATCAATTTGAACTATTATAATATGACAGAACTAAAGGACAAAACGACATTTAGACAAAATTTCCTTATTTTACACAACTTAAAAAATATTATCCCCAAGAATTAGCATAAAATCATAAGCAGCTTAAAACAAAGCCAGATCACATTCTGATGAAAAAGGAAGAGGCACCGATGATATCAGTGACAGCCAGGAATGGGTGTGATGTCATCGATGACGTCACAGGCTGTGACATCAGAAGTCCTTGAATAAAATAGCCGTTAGCTTAGCGCAGCATTGCTACCATGGCACGTAGGCGACGTCGTAGACGACGCTCCTCCTACAGACGTAGGAGGAGGCGCTACTACAGGCGAAGGAGGCGCAGAAGCGGCTACTATCGCCGTAGACGCAGGAGATACCGCCGTCGACGTTACTAGTCGCTCACGTTGACCATGGAGCAAGCAGTTGAAAAACCACTAAAAAAAAAAAAGCATAAAATAACAAAAAAAAATGTCTATAGATAGATGTATGTTACATATCTAAATATACAGCTTACACACATGTGTGTAAGCTGTATATTTAGATATGTAACATACAGCGGCTTACCAAAGTATTTATGACCCCTGAATTTTTCCACATTAGTTCACATTTTAACCACAAACATAAACATGTTTCATGGGTTTTTATGTGAAAGGTCAACACAACGTGACGTACAATCATGAAGTAGGAAGAAAATTATACCTGATTATAGTAAAAAAAACTTAAAAGTGCAACATGAAAAAGGTATTCAGACTCGTTTTCTGAGTGCAACCCAACGTACTACGGTGGCCCTGAGGTGCAAACCACTTCAACAAATTCAAAACACAACATTAACAAAACGGTAAGGGTATGTCCCAGTTGGAAACCTGAGAATCGCTGATTATTGTGCCCCAAAACAATTAAATAACCACATCAAAAAGTTCGAAACGTTGTCCTTAGTTTGTTTTTTACAGTGAACCCTGGTTTTACGCGGGAGTTACGCTCCAAAAAGAACCGGCGGTAGGCGAAATCCGTGAAGTAGAAACCTTTATTTATTATACAATGAAATACTCCATAATACATTGAAACCAAAGAACAAAACCTTTTTACAGGCCCAAGCATTTGTTTAACAAATGAAAGTACCGTATAAATGTTTTTTTGTTTTTTTTTACAAATAACTATTGTACTGTAAAATAATAATTTTAATCATCAATACGAACTGAAGGCCAGGGATAGTCAGGAATGGACGTAGCACGTCATCGATGACATCACTTCCACATGGTGATGTGATGGCCTTCACTTCTACTCACATCTTAGAGAATATCACGTACTCTTATGTGATTACCACATGACATACTCACTCTTATGCGAGTACATAAAACATGACACATTTTTTTAATGCCTCTATTAACCTTTACTATAATTGTTTAGCCTGTAATGTGTGTCTTCCCACTACCGTCTGTATTTTGCCAGAAGTTTTAAGGACGGTTTGTGTCGGTGGACATTTTAAAAAGACGCGGGTTGATAGCAGCTCACTGCGGCTGCGCAGTGTCCGTCTCTAAGCAACCGTGACAA